>WBMV01002006.1:345-64335 GCA_013396655.1 Campylorhamphus procurvoides | reverse complement strand
CCCGCCTCCCTCCCTCCGCCCCGGGGAAGGGGCCGCGGCCGGGGCCGGGCGGCGGGGCGGGCTCGGGGTCCCACCGGTGGATGGGGCGGGGGGGGGGTGGTGCGTGTCACCCACGCCGTCCCGCGGGGTTCCCGGGTGGCGGGGCTATGGGCAGCAGGGACTGTCCGTGGGGACGGGACTCACAGGGTGCTCCCGACGCCTGTGGCAGGCACCCGGGGGGTTCCGCAGGAGTGCGGCCCCTCCAGGGTCGCCACACCGCGACACGCCGACCGGGGCATCCTGGAGCGGTGGGTGCGTGTCCGTCGGTTGTGGGGTGTGAGAAGTTCACCCTGGTGCTGAACGAAGGGCCAAGAGTAGTCCTGTTGGATTCAATGGGACTGCGTGCAGTACGCACACTGGAGAATGTGTGTGTATATAGTTGTGGGATTAGGGATACGCAGGCCAGTCATCTTTTATTTTTCTAGTTCTGAATGTTGCCAGGAATAAGGGATCATTTCCAGGCTTCTGTTTTCATGAAAGGTTTATTTTGATATTCCGCAGAGCTACCTCTTTTCAGGCTATTAAAGACAGTGCTAAGTGTTTATGATCCAGCTTTGACTATTACCATCAGTGTTGATGAGGCAGAGCTAGTGCCAAGTGCAGTGGTTCCTTCTGGGGATGAACAAAGTAGTGGAGGCACCAGAGAGTCTTCTGATGTAAAGAGGACATGCATACAGGCTTGCCTTTGCAATTAGAGGTATTGCAGTCTGTTGAATGTAGGGATGCCCAAAGAAATTATTATACTACATGGTCTTTTCAGAGGGTCTATGGCTTTGAAAGGAACCATAGTGTACTGCATCAAAAAGTCTTGGAAACCTACCAGGTGCTATCTTGCCTCAACAAGGAATGGAGGATTAAAGCCACAAAAATGAGTCATTCTAGGACAAAAAATATAGAACAGATTTACAAATCTGAATTCCTTTGGTTGATGATTTGAGTTGACAGCTACGTGATGTGTGTGTTTCGCTGATGTGGAGGCATTACTTTTAGTTAGGGATTGACAAAAATACTGGAATACCAGCTGCAGTAACCATTTGCTTCTTTAAAGCAGGGCTCAGATATCAAAGGGACTTGACTCAGCTTTTAGTTTATGCTCTAGTAGTTGACTGGAATATCGTGAGTAAAACACTTAAATCTCAATACAGTCATCAGATAATTACAGATGGCCTGTAGTGTGGTGTTGGATTAGGACCGCAGCTTTTGCAGTGTTTATAAGGCAGACTTGTGCTCGGTCACTGGTTTGATTTATTTTGGATCCTAAGCTACTTTACATTTTTATTTTGAAGAATCAATATAATTCAGTTTTTGAAACTAAAAGCTGTTAAGACTCTGATCTAAAGTTCCCATGAGTATGTTTCCAAGCAGAAATCTTTCCATCACTTCTCATGGACTAGATGAAACCATTAATGAAGCTCCATTTCTCCTTAGGAAAAAACACTTGTGTTTGAAAACACAGTGCAGAAGAAATGTTTTAAAAAAACAGGAAGAAAGAATATTGGTTTAGACCTGTGTCATCAGGAGATGTGCAAGGAGCAGAACTGCACAGAAATGTAGAAAATTCATCAAAAGTAGTAACTGATAACACTTTTCTAATTTTTCATATAGTAACATTAGTGAACTGAAGGATAGCAACAAAAATTGCAGATACTGATGAGTGAATTGCCACATCTGTGGAAAATATGTTCCTTACTAATTGAAGGAAAAAATATTAGGCCTGGAATCTACCTCCATTCTTGTGACTTGGAAATATTTATTAATTTGTGGACACAGTGGGACACTTCATATTTCTGAAGTAAGCTTCTATATTGGCTTTTAATCCTAACAATGTCAGGAATGTATAAGAATATATATGTAAAAATACTTATATCTTATTGGCTGATGATCTTTGGCTAATACTGCTATAAAAATCTAATGTTAATAAAGAAATGCAGGAAACTCATGAACTGTTTCATATGTCAAATTTTTCCTCTAAACCCAGGTATTTTATGTTTTAGTTTCTGAAGTAAACATTCCTTTTTCCTTCCTGCTGATCCATCTGCACCCACCAGAGGAAGGTGTAGGTGTTAGACACTATCATCACCCTTAGCAATCCTGGGATTAATGAAGAGGAAGACATTGCTGATGATTCATAGAGATGGGGTAATTGATCCAGCACACTTAATGAGCAGCGTATCAGTGGACTGTTGATATTATGTAGCATATAATTTCTTCATCAATTAAACAGGAGACTTCTAGATCCCAGGAAACTTCATCTCAATCACTGAGTGGCATAGTTAAGAAATACTGACTTTAAAAATTAGAGAGAGTATGTTGCTTTCCATCTGTAAACGGATTCAGCTCTCCAGTCTCTTCTCCGTCTTCTCTGTTTCTGTTGTGTGTATGAACAGCTCCTCAGATTTCCAGGATGCATACTCTGAAAATGGTGGTCTGAACCACTACAGCCAGAGGAGACCTTCCTTGTGTTAAGCCTGATTTACACCACCTCATCCTCCCTGCAGGAGGTGGGCTGTGGGGTGCAGCCTTTTGTCGAGTTGTTGGTGTCCCCTGGGGCAGGCTATGGGGAGGTCAGAGTGATGATGCTGCAGTGGGCAATGCTAACAGAGACACAGCAGTCCCCATGTCACTCCTTCCAGACAATTTGCCAGGAATATTTTGTTGGAAGTGGCATCACAGGTCCCAAGATTTGAACCATTTCTTGTTCTGGATGAAATTGGATCTCTTTACAGGAGCGGCTCAGAGATAGACAGTGTAGTTGTCACGTGATTTGGGCACCTCTCCCTTTCTCCTTCCACGCCCTGTGAGCTTTGCCCACAGGGATGCTCAGACAGAAGGACACTGGGAATCATCCAAAAAGAAATTATGCTCAGTTCTCCCAGATTTTATCCCTAGCTACTGTTCAGGTACCCCAGCATACTTGTTTTCAGGTTACAAGTTTACAAGGTTAGCATCCCTTCTCTGCCTGGGTTTCAGGCAGATGTTGACTCTGAACAACAAAACCAGGTACTGTTTTCAGATTCTCTCTCTTATTTCTGTTTAAGTGTGAGCTACCCATGAAATTGGACCTCCCAGGCCTTAACATTTACCTTTGTGTTTTACTACACAGGGATCAAAATATATTCCTGTTAGCTAGGTAAACTGCTGAGTACACACATATTTAGGCTTCAATGCAGTACCTAATATAGGTTTAAATTATGTTGGAAGATATAACACTGTGTTGCCCAGTCCTGGGTCTTCACAAGTTTAACTTTTTATACACACTTTTATATTCTTCAAGTTTTATTTAAAGCTATGGTGAAATTTGCCACTCGCAATTACACTGCCTTTCTGGTGAAAATCATTTATCTTCTCAGGAAAAGTTTCAAGCATATTTTCATATTTTAATTTTAGAAAATTTTATACAGCATTCTAGTGAAAACAATTTCATGGAAATGCTTCATTTTATGGGCTTTTTGTTACTCTAGTTCAGGAAAAAAATTATGAGGGCTATATTTTCATCCAACAGTAATAATAATATAACAACAGCTTACTACCACAATGGGCTGACTGCCACAAAGTGATCCATGTTCCAGTCAGATTCAGACTCAGAGAAGGTCTGAAGGATCTAAACAAATCATTCTTCTTCAGAGTTTACATATTGCCTGAATATGCCTTGTTTATATGGAACTATTACAATTTATTCATCAATACTGAAATAAGGTGCCCAAGTGAGCGCTTTGCAGTTGCTGTGGCATAGTGTGACTTCAGGCACTTACCAACCACGTGTGTGTTGCTTAGTTTTTCCTTTCTACAGTCTTCTCTTGAATCTCAAGGAAGTTCATTTATAATGGTTCACACTCACTTCAAATTCATCAGTAATCCAAAAGAGAAAGATGCAAATTTAATGTCCCTGTAAATAATAAAGAATAAATAGTGCAGGCTGTGCTGAAGTGATTTAAACCCACAGGTAATGTGCTCCGTTCCTGTTGCCTTTGATTCCATTTCACAATGGACCATTACCCTCACCTGGCTCTCTCCCAAAACTTAAACTACAAAATTTGAGCTCTTTGGCAAGTCTTGGAGATGCTGGAAGCCTTGGTCCATGCACATGGAGGTATGTGTGGCATTCACTTTTGATTGGCAGCCTTCTCATAGCCTCAGCCCACATGCAATACAAAGGGTAAGAATTAAATAAAAAAAAATTCTGAAAAACAATTGCATGCATCATTGAGAAGTGCATGTGATACAGGAACCATATGTGGGAGATCATTTGTCTGAAGTAAGTACCATTTGGGTTCAATACAAAATGTGCATTTGAAAAGTAAGAGTTGAGTGTTATAACATATTTTAAGGATAAATCTTTTTCTGTGCAACAATTTTGTATTGTTGTTAATGACCATTTTGGACCTGTGCCCAGAGTGAAGACATTATCCCTGTATCTGGCTAATGAGTTTGTAAATGATCCTGAACAAATGGTTGAAGTTATTTATTAATAATTTTGTTAAATCCGCAGATGAGCCTTTTCTTAATCTGGGTAATTAGCATCATAATTTGAAAGTATTTAGTTATCTTGACTTGTCTCTGGCAAGTGAGGTTGGTTTTTGTTTTCCCTTTTGTATCTTTTGATTAATTGTGAGACAGGGAGATTCTGTAAGCAGCAAAACACCTGGCTATCTTTTCAGTATGCCAGAATTACTCAGAGATACAAACTTGTTCCTAGCTATGTTTTGGATGATCATGCAAAGGCTAATGTGCCAGTTCTCATGTCTTTCAGTTGCTGTGATCTTTTTCTTTTAGAAACTGGATTTCTTGGAAGCAAAACACGACACAGCTATAGAATAAGCTGGACAGTCACATCGCACTAAACTTAAAGAAAAGTGAAATGCTGGAATGCAATTAGAAGTACCAATATTATGATTACCTGCAGATGGTATTTAAGGACTGCTGTTTCATATTTTTGATATTTTATAAAATGCAGCATTGTGGGGTTTATTCATATTTTGAATGAAGGGTGGTTACTTGTGGTTCAGAAAGTTTGGGAAGTTTTATTCTGGCAATTTACAGACCAATTTCCTTGCACAGTATTTTGTCAAAATTGCCTAAAACGATTGTAGCCGTTGTGTCTGCTGAATATACAAACTGATGAAATATTTGACATTGTGGTCCAAAATTTCCATAAAAGTGAAAAGTAATTCCACTACTGCTAGAGTGCTTAAATGTTGAAGACAGCGAGACCAAGACCAAATAATTAGTGCCAATTTTATTAGGATCTTTGCAGAAACAGATCTTTATACATTAGTAATAACATTTTGCTTGTTCATGTGTTTCTTTCTACATACATAGAAGAATAATTCTTATTTCCTCAAAAATAGATTGTTATTTTCTGAGTTCTAACCAGGTCAGCTCTTCAGCTGGAATATATGAAAATGATACTGACCAGGATTTGATTCATGTTGACAAAAGGTAGGAAAGGTCTCCCTGGATTTTGAGACTGTCCAAAGGCCAAGGATGTTCAGCTTCTGGTTATCTTCAGTAGGAGCCAGCAAGAAGAAACCTAGAATTAGGCTGTGTCAGCCCAGAAGAACATCATTCTGCTGTTGCTACATGCCACAGATCTGGGGTTCAGGGACAGCTGGGTGTGTTCTGCATGTTCCTATCTGGCTGTGCAACTTCACTCAGAGGTAAGGCAGTGCACAGAGGCGTCTCCATAAAGCCATCTGGCACTAGAGGGAGTGGAAGCCAGTGTAATCTACTTACAGACATCAACCCAGCTTGGTTCAGCTGTGTTCACTCCCCAGATTTGCTGGTTGTGTTAATACAGACCCACACGGGAAGTCCAAATGCATCATACAGTCATAGAAACATGGACTGACCTATGTTGGAAGGTACTTTAAAGATCATTCCCATTCCAACGCCATAGATAGAGACACCTTCCACTAGGGGACGTTCCTCAGAGCTCCATCCAACATGGGCTTAAACATTTCCAGGGATGGGGCATCCCCAGCTTCTCTGGGAAACCTGTTCCAATGTTTCATCATCCTCACAGTAAGGATTTTTTTCTTAATGTCTAATCTAAACCTATTGTTTTTCATTTTGAACTCATTCCCCCTTGTCCTGTTACTACATGCTTTTGTAAAATGTCCCTCTCCATCTTTCCTCTGGGTTCCATTCAGGAACTGGAATGTGGTCTTCCTGACCTCTTGCCTGGCAGTGCAGACCTCAGAGTCAAAGTGAGACTAAGTGAATGTGGCTTTATATTGCTTGGTCACAGGAGAGGAGCACAGCAAGAAAAGCAAATAAAAATAGAGTGAATCCTCCCTTCATTAAATTAACATTATTGCAATATATTTTGGCTCCTCAAACTGTGAGTTCCACCCATCAGGACTCCCTGACGCTTCAACAAGTGGGTGTAAGTAGGTCCAGGGGAATATTAAATTCCAACTCTTTGGCTCTGAATTTCACCCAAAAAGTAGAGAAAAAACCCTTTGAAAATCAGGAAATATCATGACTGCAATGGTAAAGTATTTTGCTCACTAGGTAGAACGCAGCTATAAACTATGTAAATTAATGTTTAAGGAGAATGTTGAACCTTTGAAGTTTTGCTTGTTAGGGCATACTGACAATAAAAGATATCCATTCTAATAAGTATTTTTATTAGTATTTACCAAGTTTACATTGGTCTTGCTTTTTACAGTGAATGGACTTCAAAAGGCACAAATGAACCAAAAGGTAGGTAGTGATAGATAGTTCCTTGTATAGTGCTTCTGAGACCATATTATCAACAGTTGCTTCTGATGCAGTGTTTCTGTCTTCTTTCAGGTAGATTACAGGGCATTAGATATTCACTGAAAGTATTAATGAAGGCTTTGGAGAGATCCATATCTCTTTCATTTTGTCAAACATACACAAATAGTTGTGGTCAAAGAACATTATTGAGGTGGTGAAACTGAGCACTCACAAGCTAGGAAATGCCAGGAGAAAGATTTCTCGTGGCACCTCAACTTACCAGCACCTTTGGACACATGTATTCCTACTGATAAGAGGTATCAATATGGATGTTCATTTATAATAGTGTATTAATTTTTTCTCCAGTAACTCCATTTATTTGGTAAAGAGAAGGGACTGAACTCATTTAGTGAGCACCCATTTCATCTTCTCTTAATTGTTCTTCTAAGTCTCATTCCCTGCAACATTCAACTCTGAAGATAAAATTTTTGATTTCCCCATGCTTGTCATAAGGGTAATAACATCTATATGTTTCACAAATGTTCATTAAACTTTGCAAGCAATAAGGAGTATTATTACCTCCATTTTATAGGACTGAGCCACGGTAAGATTAAAGATATCCTCTCCTCAGAAGCGAAACACTTGCAGCGCTATGATTTCTCAGGTACCCAGTGCTACAGTCGATTTTTACACTATACACCCAAGGGCATCTTCCACTTTCCACTTGGCAAGCCTGACTAAAAGTCCTGGTGACAGCCCTACACGGCTCAGATTCACATAATGTTGCCTTTGACCTTTCTCTCCCTGCTTTGCATGTGTATGAAACCTGAAAAGAGCAACCCTGGCATACTCAAGTGTCACGTAGGAGTGACATCTTATGTGTGGATGATTGAGAGATCAGGATATGAGGTGTGCTCCTGATAGCAGAAACCCTGCAATCCAGCTACAGTCTTGCATAACATTTTACATGCTTGAGGGCTAGGTTTCACTGACTTCCATGGCAGAGGGCAGTGCTCAGCCCTTCTGCAGATGATACCATAGGTTTTCTATCACAATTGTTGAGAAAAACTAGGATGAGCTGGATGTTGGTGAGTTGGTGGGATGCGTTGAGGCCAGCTGGTGGCAGCTCAACCCCCACCCTGTTGCTTGCTCACTTTCCACCAGACTGATGGGGGAGAGAATTGGAAGGGCAAAAGTGAGAAACACTTGTGGGTCAAGATGAAGACAGTTTAATGACTGAATGGGGAAAAAAATAAAAATTTCAAGTGATGCAAAGGCAATCACTCATCATTTCCCACGAGCAAAGTGATGCCCAGCCAGTCTTCAAGCAGCAGCTAACACAAAAAAGCCCCTGTTTTACTGATGAGCATGATGTATATGGTGTGGAATATCTCTGAGCAGTTTGGCTCAGCTATTCCCTCCCAACCACTTGCCTACTTCCAGCCTACTCACTGGAGCAGCAGAGCTAGAAACAGAGAAGGCCTTGATGCTGTGCAAGCACTGCTCAGCAATAGCAAAAACAGTAGTGTGTTATCAGCACTGTTTTGGTCATAGATATAAAGCACAGCATCATGCAGGCTACTGTGAAGAAAATGATCTCCACCCCGACCAGACCCAGCATAGCTGCTCCTATCACATAGGCATGGCCTGCCAGAGTCAGTCTTGTTCTCTAACACTGAAGCCACCAGCTTTGAAAAAAATAATTTCTTTTTTCTCTGCCTCTTCTCTGACCTTTACAATATGTGAGGCAGAACTCTTAAAAGACTTAAAGTTTTCTTCACTATACAAATCTGGGCTTGACATCTTGCTTCTATGCTGTGCAGACTTCCACTGGGAAAGAAAAAAGGCTATTCCAGGCATAAGGATCATTTACCCACCAGATTTCAGGATTGTGCTGCAAAGCCTGGGAAATGAGGCTTTTTAAGGGAAAACATCTACAAGCTATTGACATAGACAATATATACATTTCCCCCTAGGTCCTTTCTTGGAAATGACTGAAATTTTTCCAGAAAAATTATCGAAAGAAGTCCAAACAAAGTCAGCCAGAGGCATCCAGCCAGCAGGAGAAATTAGAGCTAGAATGACTGAACTTTGGCAAAGCTCTAAGGTCCTTATAATGGAAAGTATTGGGTAACTTTAAGGAAAGGCCAAAACCAGTTGAAGAATGAAGAAAGAATGATCATGGTGGCCTGTGATTTTAATCTTCCATCTATCATGCAACCCTGTGAAGGGAAGATATAACACAAAATGTGTTTGGAGATATCTGTGGAGAGGACAAAAGGGAACAAGATGATTTTGATCTTTCTTGTTACCCCAGGCTGTCAGGTCTTCTAAAAGCTCTACAAAGCTTTTTTCCCACAATAGAAAAGTCAGTTTTCTCTATTTGAGATATTTACCAGAAATCAGACACAAGCATTCATATCTTTCTAAGATCCACATAAAATTACCTACAAGCCTAGCTGAGCAAGGAGTTACAGCTTTCAGCTGGTGCTTTCAGGCTCAGCATTAGCCACTCAGACCTCCTGAGGCAGAATGTAGACCATCCTTTTCTCTGCTTGAAATATGTTTGCTCAGCATGCAGCTGGCTTGCAGAGTCTTGTGTAAAGGATATTTCAGTTTGAAGTTCAGCAAATGCTGTTGCTAGCCCATTTCAATGCAGGTGCTACAGCAGAGTATTGGGATTGAAAAAAAAAGAGCTTCCCTCATGCTCTAGCAACAACACATCTGCTGCAGCTGACAGAGCGCAGTGAGGTTGCCGGCTCTGCCTCCCAGAGAGGCAAAAGCACAGAGACCAAGAGCAAAGTTCCACATTATTTACCAGCTCTGTTGTTACTGCAGGGACAGTTGGGATGGAGAGGGAAAGATTCCATCACACATTTATAAAATAACACTTTGAAGTGCAGAGCTTTCATGGTGTCATTTGTAATGCTGTTTTCTACATGGAAAGAAATCAGGCATGCTTCTTGACAGAGCAATTTTTGGTCAAAACCAGTAAAAATCAGCATGAACTGCAGAACAAGTATATATGTACACATATTTGTTCAAACTTTCCCCTTATGATCTGGAGATCACTGGAGTTTTTTGGGCAATGGATAACTAAGAGCAGGAAGAACTGTGAAGCATGGAACAGCAGTAGAGACCATGTTCAGTCCATATGCAATACAAGCAAAAAAAATATTTCCCAGGGGACTGAAAACAAAACGGGGCATCAGAGGCATCACCTGATCATTGTTCCTGGGGGACGCTTCTGGGTTTAAATATGAAAGTGTTTGGTTTTTCTGTTGCCATCTCTTCTGGAGTTTAGGAGTGTTACTAGTTTTGTGTTGTATTAGACTTCAGAAATTATGTTTTAAAATCAGTAACAGGCAGCTGGTCTGCTCATAATGTTCTTTTTTTCCCCCTGAAGTACTTGCTTGTGTAATGAACTTCTCTTTTTTTTATTAAATAGACATTGTCAAGGTACTTGCACAGAAATGAATATCCAAATATACACAGAAGTATGAGTGAACAAAACCCAATTGGATAGCAAAATTATAACACAGAGTCATTTATGTTGGAGGGAACTTAGGGAGGTCTCTGGTCCAGCCTGCTGTTCCAAGTAGGGTCAGCTATGAGACCAGGCCAGGTTGTTCAGTGCTTTGTCCATTTGGGTCTTGAAAACCTCCAAGGACTAAGACTGCACAGCCTCCCTGAGCAACTTGTGCCCCCATCTGGAAGTACTCAGACTGTAAAGGTTTCTTCTTATATCTTGTCTGAACCTCCCTTGTTTCAACTCATGTTTGTTTTCTCTCATCCCAGTCTGGACCACTGTGAAGAGCCCAGCTCCATTTTCTCCCTACCCTCCCTGTAGGAAGTTGCTATCACCTGCCTATCTGTTGCGGTGCACTGCTGGCTCATGTTCATCTCACTGTCCTCCACAGCCCCCACGGCCCTTCCTGCGCTGCTGCTGCCCGTACTCCTAGTCACCAGCCTATCCCATTGCAGTAGGTTAGTGTAGTCCATCCTAGGAGCAGAAAATTGCATCTGGTCTTCAATTTCAAAACATTTCTGTTGGCACAGTCCTCCATTCCTACATAGAGCCCAGGACTACTTCCAAGCACAGTGAATTGTTTGGTTTCATCTGCAGATTCAGTAATAATGGTATGAAATAGGATAGATCTCACTTGTAATTAGTCTCCAGACAAGGTGGCGGGAATCATTAACCACTATCCTTTGAACCTTTGATGATTCAGTCAGTTCTTCATCTGTGTAATAGTTTGCTCCTCTTGACCATATCAACCCATGTTGAATACAAATATATTGTGAGAAACTGCATCAAAATTAATCCTAAAATTGAGGTGACATCTGCTGCTGCATCTTTATCCTCAGGTTCTGTCATTTCATTGCAAGGCACTTAGGCTGGTCAGGCATGATTAACCCTTTTGTTCCCAGTCACCATCTTCTGCTTCATCTGCTCAGAAGCCAACAAGACTGCTCACTCAAGAATTTTCTTAGAGACCAAAATAAGACTTACTGGCCTGCAGTTTCCTGCCCTTTTTGTAGATGGATGCAACAGTTGTCTTTCTCCAGTCACTGGCAACCTTTCCCAGCCTTCATGACCTTCCAGAGATGATAAAGATGACTTTCAATTACATACTACAGTGACATAAACCAGTTTTTTTGGGACCCTTGGACAAACCTCATCTAATTCCAGGGACTTGTATACATCAAGGCTTCCCAAGAAGCCACTGACTCAATTCTTTGTCCCTTGTT
Organism: Campylorhamphus procurvoides; assembly: GCA_013396655.1. Classification (NCBI taxonomy): domain Eukaryota; kingdom Metazoa; phylum Chordata; class Aves; order Passeriformes; family Dendrocolaptidae; genus Campylorhamphus; species Campylorhamphus procurvoides. The sequence goes on along the minus strand of WBMV01002006.1, from coordinate 52,842 downwards.
TTGGTTTTCCTCTCCCTGACCATTGCTGCTAGACATGAAGGTCTGAGAGACCTTGTTGGTGAAGACCAAGGCAAAGAAGCAATTTCTCAGCCTTGCATCTGTTGGCACTGCTACATTCAGCAATGGGTCCAGCTTGGAGAGTACAAGGTGCTCCTGACAGTGGTCTTCTCTCCCTTGACCTTTCCAGACAAGTGCTAATCTGCTCGAGATATGCCCATGTTAATGTACATCACGCGTGGGTGTTTGTGGCAATACAACATGTATGTTGTACTAAAGGCAGGACACTGGCTGTAGAGCCATACACTTTTGTTCACCCTGCAAACTCTATCAACCCAGCCAAAGAACTTAACTTTATGCTATATTGTCTTTTATTTTACATATTGATAGTGTTTGTGTTTGCAGTTAAAGAAGGCTGGAACTTGTAAGTCATTTTCATGCCCCGTTGGCCCAGATGCTGCTTTTTTCACAGAACTAGAACACAGAATGCAAAATTTTGCTGGTGGTTGTTGTGGCCCCTTAGTCTCACAGGAAAAGGGAGGAAAAAGGTTTGAGTCATTCAGCAATAACCGCAGGGTTATATAGTCCCATCCACACTCATTTCCAGAGAGGAATTTGAGGTTTGGATGACACAGAAGAGGAATTACTGTGGGGAAAGGACTTCCCAGGCTCTGCTGGTAGAAGGACCTTCCAAAGTGCAGATGATTTTTATAGTCTCTGTAATTATTTTAACTCTGTGTTTCTCATTTTATGAGTGTGAGCTGTCGCCATTTCCCTGCCCTTTCCCGTTGGGCTCGTTTGTCTTTGTGTAACCCTGATTCAGCAGCAGGTCTATGCCTCACGGGATGAGGGTGAGAACTGGTTGTATTTGCTGGCTACAGGAACAAACATTACCTTGCCTGAGAGGGACTGAGCTGATGCCAGAAATAGAGTCAGCAAGCAGAGTGTTGTCCATAACTGTAGCCACCTCTCATTTCCTCCTCCTGCCAAGAATGAGCTCCTTGTAACTGAGAGTGTTTTCTGGTAACTCTTTGTTGATGCCTTGGACCTTTTTGCAGCCTCGGGGTAAAGAAAAGAGACATGGAAATGCAGCCTCCAATTTCAGAAAAAGTGTTCAACACAGAATCATAAAATCATAGAATGGTTTGGATTGGAAGGGACCTTGAAGATCATCTAGTTTCAACTCCTCTGACATGGACGGGGACACTTTCAACTTGACCAGGTTGCTCAAAGCCCCATCCAACTTGGTCTTGAATATTCATCATAACAAGTGGCAGCCTTCCTTTTTCCAGGCTGAACAACCCCTACTCTCTCAGCCTTTCCTTACGGTAGTGGTGCTCCAGCCTTCTGATTTTCTTTATCACCCTACTGTAGTGCCTGTGATGAATTACTGGAGCTAAGCTAATTCACAAACATGAGCTTTACATAAGTTATTTTGGAAAATATGGAGTCTAAACCCCTCATTATGTCTTCTCAGAATGTATTCCAGTCCCAATTCAACTTTAAATCCTTGACTTATGAAAATCCTCTGCATTGATAGCAGGTACGATACATAGTCCTGTGTTGCATGGCATGACCATGATCCAACTTCTTTCATGCAGTTAAGAGCAGACTACTCCTGTGACCCATCCATTTTCTGCACTTTGGAGCTTTTTTGCTGATTTTGGTAGTTGCCGCAGAAAAACAAGTGCTACAGGAGGTGATTAAGTCATCTACTGACATAGCTATGTGGGCATCTGATAATCAGACAAGAAATCTTGAAATGGATTTCTGATATGGTCGGGTCAAAATGTGAAGAATATAGCACTGGGATATGATCTGCTCAGCTAACCAAGTAGGCTGAAGCATTTTATACCACTTGAAACTTTTTTCAGAGTGGTGGCAGTTCTCACAATGGGTTGCTCTTACCAAAAGGTGACTTTGAATCTGACAGTCTTGTGAAAACAAAACTAAGAACTGCAAATAATGAATGGTACAGCTCAAAGTTCATAAACTGTATGTGTTCATGTGAATCCTATCCAGTGGATTGTTTTGTGACATTTTAAACCCAGGGAACTGGTGGAGTCATCATCCCTGGAGGTATTAAAAAGATGCGTAGATATGGCACCTGAGGGAATAGTTTTGTGGTGGACTTGGCAGAGCTGGGTTAACGATTGGACTGAATGATCTTAGAGGTCTTTTCCAATTTAAATTATTCTAAAGAAAATTAATTCCAAATTATACATGAAAGTACTTTATGCTGGTCTTGCAAAACACTGCTACAAATGATACATTCAGGTGTATTCACTCAGTTGTAGACCCTGACATTACCAAACCCATTGAATTGCTTCAGAGCTGCTCTCTCTTCCTGCTGTTGCTGATAGTCTGTGATTGTAGGTTTTCTGGTAACTGACCATCTTTAGCTGTTCTATAAATTGTTAGCAAACAGTGTCTGATCTCACTGCACCCAGGCCTGGACAGATGTGCAGACATCGTGGGGTTGGGAAGCTTGGGGATCGCAGGTGAAGAGCCTCATTCATGGTCCAATGCGCTAAGCCTTCTGCAGGAATTAATTGGTCATGCAGACAATACTTTTGCTAATGTTTTTCTTGGCAAGAGTGAACTGAAACGGTTTGTATATAATTACATGGCTTTACTTTGACTTGCGCTTCTCAATTATGCTGATGGGCAGCATTTTTGGCTATTAAGAAATCTGTATATAATCTTACACTGTACATGGTGATGATATATGAATTGATATTGGAATAATTACTAAATTCCTTCATGGTTTATTAATACCACTCTGAATTTAAACAGTTTTGATTAAATGCTCACTAGGGCTCATGCTGTTTTATAACATGTGGTGCTTTTTGGAAAGAGAAATTTTCCTCTAACTTGTTTGTGTAAATATGAGTCCTGATCAAAACATGGAATTTACATGCCCAGGAAGTTTTGCTGTTGAAATTTTGTTTTTATTCTGAATTGAATGAGAAATTACATTTGAATGTATTTTTCCTACTCCATGGTGCAGAATTTTTTAAAAAAATACTATCTATTTAGAAAACTGTTGATTTTGGGTTAGAGTTTGAAATTTTGGGTTAAAATTTTTAAATGCTTGCTGTATTCATTATTTTATACTTTTATATGTTTATATTGATATTACTTTATGCCCTTTTTAGTGTTTTGAAATCAGTTTATGACTTCAGTTGGACTCTATTTTATTATATTATTTTAAATAGTCATTAAGTTTGGCTTCTGTTTATTACACATTAAAGCATTTTATCTTCTCAGTGTAGCTGTCCTGGGTTTCCGTTTGGTTGAAAAAATTTATCAGACTGTTCAGTTCCAATACAAACAGGAAATACTTGGACGGGAGTGACATACCAGATCTTTGCAAAAAACAGAAGACACTGTGATCAAGGAAAGGGTTTTCATTCGGTGATAAAATGCAGTGCACAGTAATGGTTTTAAAAGGTAGTAATACCCAGTAAGGGAATAAAATATTTCAGCTATGATGTTAGTTTGTACTATATTGTGCTATGTTGTCATCTGCTAACTGCAGTAGAGTGTAACATGCAATAAGCTATACAAATTATTTTAAAATGAATACAAGACAAGTAGCAACATAATTTCAGAATGCCATAATGAAGTTTCATAGTGTATGCTGAATTTTATTTTCTTGAAATAGTCAATGTTTGTGCTGAAAGCCTTGGAGCCGGAGTTGATTTTTATCAACATACTTTAAAATGTTTACATTTTCAGGAAAAGGGCACCATTGCATTGGAAAATGCCTGGATGAAAAAGTCAGCCAGTGTTTTAGGTGCTATTCTAAGACAGAATGGTAGTTTAGTAAAACCTGTGTATAAAGGAAATGAACACATTTCAAGGACATATGCAGATGTGGATGTAGATATTTCTGCTTATTTCCTGAAAGGCAAACTGAGCTGTCATTAAAGTCATTGGGAAAGATACTATTTACTTTTCATCCCTCATATAAGAAGGTATTGTTTAGTTTTTTAAAAGCTATTAAGTATTTGCTTGAACTTCAACTGCTCTTTGAAAATATTCTTTATAGAACAGTTTTACTCCTTTTGCTCTTTCTGATGGTGCTAGTTCTAGAGACCCTGGTAAGGCTGGTAGGGTGGCATCTTTACAGACATCCTTTGCTTTAAGCTTTCACATTCAACTGTTTGGAAGACCAGAAGCTGTCACTGAAATCTTGGCCTTTCTGCAGTCAATGAGATATCTGCCACTGGTTTCAGTGGAGTCAGGATTTCACTGCACGTTGAGAGGATTACCTTTTCTTTCTTTTTGTGTGTGTGCGTTTTATTGGCAGAAAGGAAAGCCATGCAAATCCAATATAGTTAAACAAACATATGATTGGTTTGGATGTGTAACTCCTCTTTGTATGCTATTAGAGGAAAATTGTGCTGGAACCTGCCTGTGCTCATTGCAAGCAAGCAGCAGTATGATTGCTGATTCATAACAACATGCTAGGTTTTTTGTAAGCCAGAATTTCCCATACATCTGTAAGAAATAATGTTGCAACACTACTAATGATCTAGCCAAGATCAAGGCAAAGCTTTACAGAGGAGAAGGTGATTTTATCTGTAAAATGGAGTAAATTTCACTCATACACTTGTGCCCATACACTGATGCTGATGGGCATTCGGCGGGGTATATTCCCAAATCAATGCATTCAGGCATCCAGACATGAGTACCCAGCTAATCTGCTTGGGACTCTATGGCAAGTAGGACAAGGGATGCCACCTATGAAGTCCTTCCCCTGTGTATTGGTTTCTTCTTAGGGTGGTGACAATGACCTGGGTTTGTATGTGCCTCTTTCACATCATCTAGAAATTGAGATTAGTTACTCGGCCTGGCCCACCTGTGTGTATCCCAGTCTGGGTGTTCTGGGAAGATGCACACAGACCAGCTGGGTTCTTCATTGGCTGCAAATCCAGGTCCTGTCTGCAGATGTGCTTATAAACCTTCCCCTGCTGCTTCTGTGGGTAGTTGTCCACCCTGACATTTCCACTGCTTCTCCATTCATACCAGTCCTAATGTTTCTACTGCAGTTCTCTACATGTTCATGCAAAATTCAACAGACTTTCTTTGTTTTCAACTTTTTCAAGGTCTGTACAAATTTGAACTCCTTGTGAACAAATACAGCTCCCCTTTCCCTTATTTTACTTTGAAAGTGACTCTGTTCTGATGCTAAGAATAACTTTCAGGAAAAAGATCCATCTCATAATGGGTAATTTGTCAAGACTGCAAAACTTCACTGAATAATGCCCATGTTCATATATTTTTTGTATTACATCATATTAGAAGACCTCAAGAAGACATATTTTTGTAAATTTATGCTAAAAAGTCATCCCTTTCAGCTTAACTGCTTGGCTGTGTGATTAAGAGACACCCATTTGATGAGGCCTCTGGTGCTAAGCCCTCTAAGACGAGTAAAAGGCAATACTTTCTGTCAAATTGCAAACATCCCATACTTTAAAAAAACATATAGGATATAAAGATAGGAAAAAAGTATCTTAAATCTGTTGTCTAATGATTAGTGTAGCTTTTGCCTTTTATAGACTGTTGCATATGAAGAACTGTGTGAAGTAGACCAAATTAAAAACAAAACAGATAGCATTCTGTTGCAGGAATGACAGCTTTAAAGTGAAATACAAGAACAACCTTCCACCCACAAAAACCAGTCCAAAAGCAAGATTTTGATTTATTTGGTTCTACACATATTTTTGTCATTAAGCTTTGTAGCATATTCTAAACTTTTGCTGCAGTTATGCATGTTAAGCCGCCGATTCCCACATGGTGAGCTAATGGCAAAGAAAACACTTGTGTCACCACAGTCATGGAAAAGAGAAAGTCTTCAGCAGAGACACAGAAGATTTCCGTGCTCTGTCAGGCACTTTTGTCTACATGAAGATGACCATACAGTGTCATTTCTGGACTCTTCTGTTCTGTCTTACGACAAGTACGTGAGCTCCTTTCAGTCACAAGAGCAGAAAGGAGTACAGAATGTAATGAAACCACACTAAAGAAAAAAAAAAAGGAAAGCCAGCTAAGATCTTTAGTTTTAGATAGCTGGGCAGAGTTAGCTGTGCAGATTTGGAATAAATGAGTCAAAACCACAGATGGTCATGAAAAAGAAGAAGAAAACTTGTTGATAGTATCAGCAGAGTTGCATTAGCTGAGCACGTGTGTCTGTGTGCATGCAAACATCAGGATTCTCAGGGCAAGAGCCTGTACCCTGGTACAGAGTCCGTTCACATCTGCTGCAGCCCCACCACTGCTGGTGCCTGCCCCGGCTTTTCTCTCTGAAGGCAAGGGGCTCTCTGGACTTTTTTTTTTTTTTATAAACAGGAACGGCAAATTGTAATTGCTATGTATATGCCAAACTGTTCTCATCGTTTGAGTGACTCAAACAATAATTTGTGGGTACTATATATAAATCAGGAGTTTGATATATAAACAATTAACTAATTTATTTATTTTACTTTAAGCTTGGCTATCCTACGGATCTGCTTTCTCAGCTGTGTACATCCTGGGCCTGCAGAGGTGCAGAGATCAAGACAGCTGCCCTGCAGAAGCTCTTTTGTATTTCCTTCTGTTTGTCACCCACAGTTTCCTTCAGAGGTGGGAGGGGTGAAGGGAGATACAGCAGCACAAGATCTTGGCCATTACCTGTCTCTTCTGTGCTCACATGAGGGACAGTTTACTGTATAATATACCAGAAAGGTACGAGCTCCTGTAGGAGAATCCAAGAGGGATGTGATTTCCTCCTAAACCAAAATACAGTTGCAGCTACAGTGATGCCCATCTTCACTTTCAAGCAGAGCTATTTCACCAAAGCTCTTCTACCTCCTCATGGTGGAAGGGTCAGAGTCATTCTGTTGGTCTATGTCTTTTTTACAGAAAGGAGCATTAAAATAAGCACTCCCAAACAGACAGACTAGTCTGCACAAACTCTGCGTGTCTTTGTGATGTTCTGGGAAGTCCTTTGACCATGTGAGCACACAGCTCTATTTATTGGTGGAAGTCGTGTCTTCACTAAAAGTGTTTGTCAGTGTTATCAGTCCTCCTTACTGAAGGACCACCTAATGGGTTGGGGGACGTAAAAAGAGGTCCAAGAATCACCTTGCCAAGATAGTTTTCACTACAGTCAAATATTAAGACTAGGCTCCAAACCCAGATTGATTAGTTTTATTTTCTCCTGTTTGGCCTGCTTGCTTGTTTGCATCTGTGGGAATATGTGTGCATGCCTGTGTTTTTTTATTTTTTTCACAATTGTTTCACAGTCTCCCTTCTGATGTCTTGGAGACCACACACTAAGGAACACTGGGTGTAGACTAATTGTAAGACTTTCCTAGTAGCATGAATTTAAGCTTGAAATCCCTTCTGTTATTTTCTTTTCCTTCCCACAAGCAATATCAAAATGCCAACAGACAGAGATCCATTTTTCATACGGGAACATATTCATCTTGCTTCATCCAGTGCCAAAAGGGTAAACCCATTATGGTATGGGACAAGACAAGTTACTTTCAAGTAAATTAAAGGCTGCATCCTGGTGATAAGTGCAGTTCCCTTCCATTTTCTCTTCATGTGGAGTAGTTTAGCTGCAGTCTCACCTGGATAACCTGCCTTCTGCTGGCTGCAAGGCAGGAGCCCACACCAAAGTACTGTGGAGTAAGGTCATGGCTTTGAGATTTTTTTTCTGCTTTTTAAGGCTCACCACAGGAGAGGCAAGATTGCTGAAACACAGGTAAAGAAGTAATGAAATTCCAGGGGGAAAAAAAAAAAAAAGAAAAAGAAAAAATATGCACTTATATATATATATATATATATATATATATATACACTCCGAAGAAAAGTAAATGAATGCACCACAGAAATAGTGCTTCATGTTTCTTTTAGATGTGGGACATTTCTTAACATTGTTAGTAGGACACGAAGCCAGATGGCTTAATTTTGAATTGTTGTATGGTGATCTTTTTCCACTGTGCTTAACAAGAATCATTTATTAAGCAAAAAGAAAAAAAAAACCCTCCTTATGTTACGTAACTGTTAATTCAGCCTCAAAAAAAGAAAAGAAAAAAAAAAGGAGCCATTTGGGATCCCATGGAAATATTACTGGATTGTTGCTGAACATTTATTGCTTAAGACAAACATTGGATTAAATGACAACTACTATAATGGCACCTTTGTGGCCAGTACATGCATTCATGGGAAAGTGGTTAAATTTCCCTGCAAAACAACTAAACTTTTCAAGAGAGGCAAAAAATGGCACAGGTTTTTTTTCAGAGGCAGTTTGTGTTTTCAGAAGATTCACACTGCTGGACATGCCCAGGGGTTCTGGATGACTGTGAACATCTCCTGCTACCAGCACTTTCCCAGCAGTCTCCAGCACCCAGGGCACAGTCCAGACAAAGCCCATCAGGAATAACGCTGTAGGGTGGGAGATGATGAAAATGAAGCAGAGACGCGCTGTGCATCATGTAGTGTGATAGTAACAGGGCCAGGAATAAACCTAGGCCTCCTGACTCCCTACCTTGTGATCTCCCCACTAGACATCTTCCAGTTTTCCTTTGAAAATGTTGACAGCTTACCAGAGAGGAAAATCTAAAAACATTACACATTCCACTTTCAAAAAAGGGGCTTTGTTATTTGATATAGGAACTCTTTTAATTATTGAGGTAACTTCACAGCATGAGGTCACAAAGGGCAAATTTGTTAGCAGCATTTATGAGTGATCTCTCCATGGGCAGCACACAGTCCAGAAGAACTGGCTTGACATGCTGGAGTTTTTTGTGCAGTCCCATTCAGGAATATTTTAATAACAAGCATCATAGCTTCTTTGACTGGGAATAGTGAAATTGGTACTGATCCAGTGAGACAACTGACCTGATTTTTCATGCACCACTTGAATCAACACCAAAAACTGTTCCAGCTTGAGTTTCTTTGGATTTTAGCCTCACATGAAAACAGATGTACACAAATCCAAAGAGACAGTTTTCCCCTGTAGAAGCCAAGAATTCAAACAAAACTTCATACACCTCCATCACACTGATTGTACTTCAATAGCTGGAGTTTTCAGAAAAATACAAACTTGTTATTAGCAGGACCTTTTAGACACCTGGATAGCTAATTTAAATGTTTGCATTAGTCACAGAACATTTTTGTTGTTTCCTATGAATGTTTCTATTAAATTGTTCACAATAATCCAGTTTTGTCTCTTATTTATAATGGGAATATTAAAGGGGTTAGAACTAAAATATGTAATAGGCTAAAGCTCTCCCCTCCATGTAGAGTAAACGCAAAAAACTTTTTACTCCCCTCCATGTAGAATAAAAAGAAAATAGTATTCAGCCATGTAAAAATGCAACACAAAAACTTAATTGTTCTTGATCTGAAGTCAGAGATGAAGTTTAGTCACCTCATTGCCTTCTTATGCTTAATGGTACAAGGCATGTTGGATTCAGCACTGGGACTGAGATGGAGAGAACCTGGAAAGTGTTCTTCTTAAAGAACTTCAAACTTTAGACTATGTCTAACAAGCCAAAGTATACATCATTGGGAATTTTGCACCACACTCAGAATTTGGTGTGTGCCTGACTAAGGCACACTGGTTTATTGGAGCATCTGGAATCACTGGAACTTATATGAGCTCTGCACCCCTTTTCAAGCAAGTCATGCCGTGGCTGCTATATTACAGTGGCTGTGCTAGAAAAGAATGTATTATTTCCATGGCTATGTTAATGAAGAACTATGGTAAGCAGTGCCAAGGCAAATGAAAACAGCACCTACAATGTTGACATCATAATGTCAGCTCTTTAAGAATTAAGAGGAGATATGGATCTGGACCTTCATGCTGGTGATGGAACAAAGCCCAACACAAAGTAGCTTCTTATGTTCCTTCAAAAAGAAAAGTGAGAGATGGACATTTGTTCCAGCACCTTTCACCTTACTGACCATGATATTCAATATATGTATGTGGGTGTGTAATCTCTGCAGGTGAGCCTGCACTTCAGATACCCCACATCATCTGCCTCATCCTGGATATTTGTAGCTTCTCTGCAAGGCTCAGAGGTTCCAAGGCTTGAGGCTCCCATGCCCCACAGGCCATGCAGACTGCTGTGCTGATGTTGCTACTGTGGTGTCCTCATCCAAAATCTTGATGAGCTCTTCAGAACTTGCTAGTATGCCAGGTTGCTAGGTCCTGGCTTGCATTGCCAGAAAAAAGAGTTGTGACATCTTAGCAAAGAAAACCTTTTTCTACAGGCACTTGTCTTTGGTGCCACCACTACTCTGGCATTACTTTCAAGAGCAGTGGGGCAATTGCTTCACTTAAGTCCCTGTATTATCTCAGCCTGTCCTGTAAAGGTGTCAGAAGATCAGTAGTGCGCCATACTCGGGCTGTCCACTCCAGGCTTTTAGACAAGGTTTCATGACTCCTTGTTCCCTCGAATACAGAGGATGCTAGGATTTGGCATTCTCAGGCTGTAGGTGGTCCGAAGAACTCATGAAGCTCTTGAACTTTGACATCACAGTGGCACCAGTGTCCTTCTTAAGCACTATAATAGCGGCTCTGAATGTGGCCCACATGTCCTTTCCTAGCAATACGATCCGCAAGGATAGACTTTTATAATCAACCTTATAGATTCCCAGAGAAGCTATAGGGGTTGCACATGAGCCAAAGAGTCTCAGCTTTAAACAGCTAACCCTTGTAAACCTTCATAGTCCTTGAAGATATTTGTGTGAACATAATACTGCACCTTCAGAAGGAGGGTTTTTTCTGCCTTCACTGATCTGAACATGTGAAATACTTTGCATCTTCTATATCATATAGCAGGGTCAAGCATTTTAATTTATAGAGGGTCACAGTTGCTACTCCCCTTAAACACCAATGGAATTTTTCAATATCCTTGAAGTAAATCCCTTTTGCAAAACAGAAAATGCTAGTATGACAGTATGTCAAACATAGATTTGTAACAAGATTATTTACTTACAATTAGACAACTGTGCTGGCTCTCAGAGAGACTAGTCAGCAAAATCAACATTATTTGAAAGAGCAGCAGGATGGCCAGTGTTTTAGAATCCAAGGAATGTGGTTTTCATAAATTCCACAGCCTGGTGAGGTGCCACAGAACTAGCTAATTTGTTCTTTAAAGTTTTTGAGGGACCCTATTTTATACATATCTACATTTTAAAAGGTTTTCATTTTGTAAGGAAAAAGCTCTCCATTGTAAACCTAGTGAGAAGGACATTTTCTCATTAGGAACAAAGTATTTTCCATCCTTTTTTTTTTCCCCCTTTGACATATGTATATGTATACACATACACAGCTCTTGGGCAGGGCAGGACATGGAATCAGCTAGCAGCAGCTGTGAGGAGTGAAATTACTGAACACGAAAGTACAGTCTGTTTGCAGCTCCAACCTGCTTTATGACACTATTAGTATTTTTGCATGTTACAGTTCAGACTCTTCTTTGAAACTGCCCTTTCTTAATAATCATCCCTTATAAATCCTTGCTGTGTGGTTTGCTCATTCCTGAGCTGAAAACAAAAGGTAGAGCCTACACTTACATGCAGAGAGTCGGTTTTTAAGCAGACATTCTTCCTGGTGTATGTTTTCAATAAAATCTTAATTATCTTCTTTACTAAACTGTCATGTTTGTGGACACAGTGCAGTTCAGCACATACTTTTAAAGCAAGGCAGGGACAGCAGAGAAGCTGCAAAGCCCAATTGGGAGTTCAAAAATGGGTGTTTGAGCATCTGTTACACACACATTGAGGAGCTGGGTTTTGGTTTAGTGCCATCCAACATAGCGAAAGAAAGGAGATGTGGAGAGCTCTTTGCCAGTGCCAGGGAAAACAGCGGGCAGTGGAGAGCTACTGGAGCAGAGCTCAGGATACACAGGCTCACTGCTGCTTCTGCTACAGGCTCCATGCTGGCAGTCCTTGCAGGGGCAGCCCTCCCTGGGATCCCTGGCGAGACCCCTGTTGCAGCAGGGGAGCAAACTCACACACACACACACACACATACACACACCCCCCGAGGTCAACAGCCAGAGCCATTTTATTAACAGAAGGCTATTCTTTTGTACTCTTTCTTATCTGCCCACTCATACATATGTCACACTCTATTAGCCAAACACTTCTGTCCATGAGTCTTGGACCATGTTCTGTTAGGTAGTTCACATCTCTCCTTATGCTGGTAAGACTCAAAACATATCTTGTTTTCCTCAGTTGTTTTTCTCCTTTCTTCAAGGGCCATAGACTTGTTTTTCTCCACTTTCCCATTCTCACAGCAGCATCCTTCCCAGGCCAAAGCTGTCTTCGGCTCAGGAGTCTTCCACACCCTGTCCCTGCCCACCTCTGGTTGGACAGGGTCATCTGCTCTGCTATCCTCTTGCTCCCCACAGCAGCCCTGCTCCTCCTGCCTACTCTTTGAGACCATCCCTGGCCTCTCTTTTTTGTGACTACCTTGTAAAGCCCTCCATACCACCATCTTTAATTTTCTCTGCAGAATAAGGAGTCTGTATTCATTGTGTGAGAAGCTCCAAATATAAGCAATTTTCTGGGTATTGCCACTATTTTTCAACTTAATTAAAATTAGTCTTTGAAATACCTGAAATCTATTTACAATATGCCTATGAGTTTACCTTGATCTTTTCAAAATTTGCCTGAAACTTAAAATCTGACTTCAAGATCTCTTCAGTATTTCTGGTTTACCTCCTAGTGACGAATTCTGTGAGGTGCCACATTCCTTCCATTTCTGCACCCATTGCAATCAGTGAGGACTTGGCTTCAAATGGAAGAGAGCAGATAAATGAAGTATCAGCCAGCAATGCTTTACATTAGGTGTGTCAGGTCAGGAAGTACAAAAGAGAGAGGAAATCAGAATTTTTTCATATGTGTTTAAAGGTGCTTTTCAAGCTGATGCTAAAGGGGAAAAAGATCAGTAAAAAGACAGCAGATTTTCTTACAGATTTACACATTTGTATTCACTTGATAAGCTAGGTAGAGTCTTCCTAAAACATTAAAGACATTTTTTGCACTCAGTGTTCGCATAATGATGTGGAAACAAATGCCAGGAATAGTCTCAAGGGAGGAAAAAGAAACAGTGAACTAGGAAACCAGGCTCCTGTTAGGGCAGATAATTAGAATATCTGAAGAGTGACAAAATTCCAGTGCCAAAACAGCTTCAGTTCACATCATGGAGAAGATTCCCGGAAGATGAAATACAACAAAGATCTGTTAAACTTTTTGCAAAGAGCCCATGCACTATGAACTTTGCTTCACAAGCAGACTCCCTCCCTTTCTTGTCTTCCCCATTTATTCAGGTTTTGTTGTGCCTCCACTACTTTATTACCTTTTCTTCAGAATTTGCAAGTAGTCAGTGTCTAACACCATGAGCATATGAAGTTTTAGGTGCGCCAGGACTGAACCACACACAAGAACAAGACTCAGACCAGCACCAGACCTGGCTGTAGACAGGGACTGGGGGTGGAGTGAAAGTGTCAACACTGCAGCCTGAGATCAACTCATACAAGTTGGCTATATTTTGCATGAGGGGGTCTGGGGGCACAATAAAAGGACTTATTTTCTCTTCAGGACCAGAGAAGCTTGCTAGTGCAGATCCCTTCTTTATACTTGGTTGTGTAAGGGATGGGGGAGGCGGAGGCATCTGGCAGCAAGGAGCAGAAAAGCAGGAAAGAACAGGGTATGTGTTTTGCTCTGCCCCATCAAGTAGCCCTGCCCTGGTCCATTTGTTGTGCAATTTAAAACTGCCTGTCAGCAATGTTATTTATGGCAATGCACAGGCTGAGTGTCAGAATAGGGAAGCCAAATCCAGCTTCCCTGATGTCATTCTCCACCCAGGCTATTAGATTTTTAGCCTTATATCTTCAGAAAACGATTCCTACGTGACTTTTGCAGTCTGTTTGCACAAGAGTCTGTGTGTCTGCTTTTCTTAAGAACTTTGAAATGCAATTCACCCATTTCAATCAGATTTAGGAGAAAGGCATAGGACTCAAAGTTGTTCAGTTCCCAAACATTTGATTGAACCATTTGTCCAGATAGAAAAACAAGTGCCAGAGTAGCATCTGTTCCTCAAGGGAATGCACACAGAGTTCAGCCTTTGTTCGGTCTGGAAGTGGCCATCCGACCCATCCCCCCGTGCACATTAGCTGGCTGGCATGCAGGCATATCCCAGCCAGACACAGCTTGGGCTGCCCTGAAGATTCAGGGGCAATGAAGCACGCTGGAGAGGGGCATCCACACTGCAATGGTGCGAAGCATGGAGGATGTGTGAGGAACTGAAGGCATGGGGCTGAATGGCACACTCATGAGGACACGAAGAAGAATAGGAGCACTTACAGAGTACCTCAGCCATTGTGGGGTTCCTGGGCTCGGCAGGACCTCACACACATCCGGCTGAAGTCGGAGACAAGTGCCAGCACCTGGAGAGCAGAAGACATTCATGACATTTTGTGTATTTCATGGCCTAGACAAAGCACCAGAGATAAACCAGAGGATATATAAATTCAGAGATCATAGTTTAAGAAGATTTAGAAAACAGGGCTTTTGGTTTAATAAAACAAAAGGTTTTAAGGTTGGAAATAGAAATAGGAAGGGTCCAGAGACATGTTGATAGCAGTGATTATTGCATTCCTAATAATAAACCAAGGAGCTCTGATTTAATCTATGGAATGACCAGACACAAAAGGAATTCGAGTGGAATTTTCTGCCTGCAGAGCAGTGGATACAACATGAAGGAAAAACAGCAAAGGAAGAAAAAGGTGTGGTATGCAAGCATGGGCTAAAGAGTATTGCGGCATTTATCTAGAGACTCAGAGAGGGGCACACTTAATTAGAAAGGACTCCAAGTTTCCTTGTGTCCCAAAATGTCTCTCATTTGCTATTAGCAGCTCACCAGGCATGCTATGATACAATTACTCATTAGGTAAAGGAATTTCAAACCTTTGCCCTAAGAGGAGGCTAAACTTGTCACTCAAACTCAGTCCTGCATCTTTTGATGATCCTGTGCAATAATTAAAGAAGGATCACAGAGCCAGGTATTATTTTTGTTTTGTTGTGAGTGCTAAAGGTTTGAAACAGAGAGTTTGCTCCTGGTCATGTGTGGTGTGTTACACTGCAGCTGTCCTGCAGCTGTCCTGCACACACCATCCTCCAGCCTGCTCCATGGGCTGAGACAGGTTAGTCTTACCTGCCTAAACTCATTTCCCTCAAGAAATGCATCAAATACAGCCTCTCCTTTTCTAACAAAATCATTAACTGAGAGTACAATAACCATATTTTATATTCTAGGCAGAGGGAAAGATGCAGACAATGAATTTACATAGGTTTGTGGCCATGTCCGCATGAAAGATTTTTTTCTTTTGTATCATCATACTGGTGTTGCTGTAGCTCATGTGGTTTAAGGGCACAGGTTTTTTATTAGACTGAAGGACTTAATTGGAAAAATGGGTAAAGCTCTGAGATTTGTGTCCCTTTTTTTTCAACTATGGCAGCTAGACTCATAAAAGTTATTTCCTCCCTCTACAAATCTTATCTTTCTGATTAAATGTCTGCAAAATAAATACTGCACTGATTTACGGCACATTAAATGTTATTCCTGTGTGCCACTCTTTTCAATATCTAATAAGTAAAAATATCAAGTTAATGTACACCAAAGGCATTTAGAATAAAATCTTCAAATTAAACAGGAACATATGTAGCTCACATGTCTTTATTTGAATAAAGTATATGGAAAAAATAACAAAGCTTACTATTTCAGCTGATCTGTTTTCCTCAGAAAACTTTGCTGAGTAAGATGCTGAAATGTTAAACTTTGTTTCTCTTTCCATTTCTGTTGCTTAAGGAATTTTCTACAATACTGTGGAGTGTGTGTGTTGGGAAAATAACACCACTTTAATATTTTTTTGTAAGCCACTTTGATTCTCTTTTGTTATGCCAGAGATTTACTGTTTCTTTTGACATCACAGTGGCTGCTTTTGCAAGGACTGCTTGGGACCACAGCAGAGGAATCCTGTTCGCTTCAATCCACATGCACAGAACAAGAAGCTGACAGACACCAAGGAGTTTTGACAAGTGTTTGGTGGATAACAAGGAATGAGCAAAATCTTATGAAATTCTTTGGAAGAGACTAAAAAAAAACAACACAAAAAAAGGCAAAAAAGTTATGGAGAAAAAACACCACTTAGTTTGTGACCAAACCAAAGAGCAGCATCTCAGGTTTCGTTGGGAGGCCACTGTCTGGGATGAGGTGCTCCTATGGGATGTGTTCTGCATGCCAAGTTTTCTCCCCAAGACTTGTGTGTCTTTGCTTTCCTAAATGGAAATACCACTCCACCCATCCAAGGTCTGAACTTACCTGCTGATTTTTATTAGAATCCTTTAGAGGACAGGAGGACTATTTCCCCTAAGACAGCAGGTTGTTTGTCAGCAGGCGAGCCACACCTCTGCAAACATCCGCCCTTTTACAAAAGGGCTACTTTTGTGCAACTCTGTGGTTTCAGATGATTTCCACAGAAATTTCCATCAGGAGATTCCCCAGACACTGGACTAATAATATTCTTTGCTCAATATAATGAAATCCAAGCCTGAGCCTGGAGAACAGGTACTTTCCATCTCTAAATGCTCCCTTTTGTACAACTAGTTATGGAGGCATTGGATTAAAGCCCCTGAGACTTCCCTTCAAGGTTGCTCTAGCTAAAGAGACATACAATGAAAAAAAATAAAGGAAAAGCAGATCCTAGTTTTTTGAAAACCAACTCAAAAGCTTTCAGAAAAAATGTATTGCCTCCACAACCTAAACAGATAGAAAGCAAGCACATTCAGAAAATATGATGAGGAAAGCAGTGAAGCAGGCGGTCTTAAACTTGGAGTTATGGAAAATGTGACAATTAGCAGAAATACCTTTATTTCTGGCATGTTAGGCATTGTCAATTTTCCTGTCCCAATGAACCAGGAAGAAGCTAAAACTAAGTATAAGCTGGGTCTACTAAGCAGATATGGCTGTTATTAGAGTCATACTCTGGGGCAACCTGAGCAGGCCATGTCTCTGCAAATACTGTGAGTTACTTGAAGAAGAAACTAGACAGTACACTGAATGTCTCTGTTCTTCTCCAGTTTAGGGTTTTTACATTAGCAGGTAGGAGGAGGCATTTCCTTTGAATAGCAACCTGATGGTGGGGTAAATTCCTCTAGTCCTTTCTCAGATTTGTTGTGCTTGGTGCTTTGCTTGTGTAGGATTAAACAAAAATAAAATGCAGCCTAATGCACCATATACCAAGTGCTTTGGAGGAATAAAAGGCATCTACCTTATTGTGATCATATCGACGATATGCAGACATTGCAGTGTGTTATCATCAACAGAAAAGCATTTAGAAATAGGATGGTGAACAAAACACATTGTTTTATGAAAGAAACCAGAAGAGCTAGGTGAGGCCAAGATGAGCTGGCCCATATAATGGCATTGGGTCAAAACTCTTCAAGCCTTGTCAAGACAGACTGCTCCTTCACAGATGGGACCATAGCACAGCCTCTCCCCAGTGGGTAATATCACTACTGCAGCCCAATCTTTGCTATACAGACTTGACCAGCACAGCTTGCTTTGGCTTGGATGGATTAGCTGCAGCTCTCAGTATGAATAAGCCTGCCAGTGAAACTGCAAGATGATTTATGGAGAACATTTGAGGAAAACTTTTGGTTGGTGAAGCTATGGAGACATCTTGCAAAATCTGCAGTGACAAATCCAGACACATGACTGGTTTCCTAATAGAACTGCCCTTGGTTGCATATGCAAATAGAGTTTTCATATAATCACAAAATGGGAGCTGTCTGGCAATAAATTTCTTTCATTTTACCATCAATTTCTTGGCTACTTGGAACACAATAAAGAAGAAATGGAAGACCAAGACCTTAGAGGACCCAGTTGAAAAGTAAGAAATAGAAAAATTATGTGCTAAGGATAAAGACTTAGTATTTCTGGAAAATGTCCAAATTTAAGTGGACTTTTCACATGAGATGGATAAATGTTGTGAGCTGTTGACAAAATTCAGTTTTTCTATCAATGACATGAAAAATCCCATTTCTACTTCTGCAGTAAGTCCAAACACCAAGGCTAAATGCTATTTAACAGCAAGCAAACAAAGTTGAGTAGAGTTTACTGAATTGTATTTTCTTTTTTGTGCAAAGTGCACATAATAGTGAATATAACTGCTTGTCTGCTCGCACTTGGAAGACTGTTGCTGTACATTTCTCTTTAATATTGACCAGTGTTGAAACAAGTAGATTATAAATCTTTATTCTCTAAACTGCTTCCTGCTCTGACAACAGGTATAAGTCATGAAGGGTAAGAGAGCACTTTATATGACTATTTCAGTCCTAGATAATGTTTTCTGGACTGCCAGAAGAAGATCCTTCTGATGAGGTTACACATGTGAAGACTCTCCTGCTATAGAAGATTAAACTCATACTAGTTGCTCATGGCCTTTGGGCAGAAGGAAAAGCATTTTGTTGAAGAAGTTTCTGTCAAAATGTCTCTATACTCGTTTCTCTGAAGAAAAAAAGAAATTTCATATCTGCACACTGAAGCTAAAACAGGAAGGAAGCTCTTCCTTTAGCTGAAAGGAAGGGAAAGAGAACTTCCCTATATAAACTTAAAAGAAGGAGTGAATAAAGACAGTAGCTCTCAGCAAAATTAAGCACATATCTTTCATGTCTAAACCCACTTCCGTTCTTCAAGAAAACTGGAAGTGGATTTTGGACACAATCTGAAAATTAAACCAACTATTTTCTAATGCTGCTGTGTCGCGGGGCAGGACTTTTTTATCATTTCTTTGGTAGCTGTTCCATTCTCACTCACATGGGACTGTGTGTCCTTCTCGGTGCCAAAAAATCCTATGTCTGTTAGCATATGTGAGAACTGAAGCCTGACTTAGGCACCACAATACTTGCCATGTGTAGCAAGAACAGAGATTAGCTGTGATTTCTATAGCATAAGTCCTTTGTTAACATAATGACCTGTAAGAAAAGTAGGGAGCCTCCGCAACTTATGTGATAGCATCTCTCTTACTAATCTACTGTGCCCTTTCACATGTAGTCCTTTTAACATAAACATGTCATACAGACGGGGAATTGTGGTCCATTTTTTGTTATTAATGTTCTCATAAAGTAAGAATGGATTCAATCTTATCAAGGTCTCAAGTCATGGAAATTTACACCTGTAAGAAACCATTGTAATAAATTATTAAACTACTAATGGGAAAGCATAGATGCCATGAGATGGCAACAAAGGACTGTGGCAAAGTTTTTTAAATGATTTTATTGAAACAATGGGATCTGAGTGCCCTATAGCTTCACAGTATTATGAGAGTTTTTGAGAAGATAGGTATCATTTGTCCATTTGAAGCTTCCACATTTCTAACATGAGAAAATGTTTCAGTGATAACATTAATATTTTGGAGGTATGCAGGCTAAAATAAAGGGTTTTCTCTTATACCCATATACCCTTGTACTCTGGGTGGCTTACGCAGCTCTTACCTAAACTCCAGATATGTGGGACCTTGGGGGTGCTTGTTCTAGTTGCTTCTCTGTATGGTTCCAGCAGGATATAGATAGCATCTTTCAGTTGCAGTTTGTTGCCTTGGCTGGTGGCTAAAAGCAATGCCTAAACACTAGTCTCAGGTCTTTTTTTTTAGGTAAAGATTTTGTTGCATTTTTGTTTGCTGTGCTAAAGATTCTTAGATGGAAACATTTTCCTAGGAGACCTCAGAGGGACAACCTACTTCTGAGGAAGAGTTTTCATGAATCAGTGCCTGGGTTTTTCAGTACTGCCTATGATCGCTTAGAGAAACTATGCACAGAAATATCTAAAATTTGACTCTCCCTTGAAGCCATTGACTAACACTTAGCACAGTTAGAGCTAAAGAGGAATCTATCACAGAAAAAAATTATATGCAAATGCTGTCAGTAGATGCCTTTAGTGTACTTAGCTTCTTTACCAAGTCACTGTTGGATTAGGTGACTCATGTTAAGACTGAAGGAAATGGTGAATAGTGGCACAACGTGAGCTTCTTCTATCATAGTTTGGCTGAGGCTGATAAATTTGCATTGTCTTAATCTGAAAATATAAAACCTTTTTACCTTTCCTTCAATTTTATATCCTTCTACCATAGGACTGATGGAAATCAAAAGTGCATCTTTGTTTCCCAATTATCATAATTGCATCAGATTGCTTTAATGTCCCATCTGAGACACAATTTGTCTGAGAAATACTTCATATAGGATGAACAAGGCACATAGTCTGGCTACAATCATGAGAATGACAGCATCCCTTCAGTCTCCACCTAACCAAGCCGTAAGAAAGCAATAGTGCTCTTGCAGAACAAAAAATAACAAAGTTTTCTGAAAAAGTCTTAATTTCATGTGTCTTTATTTGTTCAGCCAGGCACAATACTCCTTCACAGAGTGAAGAAATAGCACGTAAATGGCAATTATTTTATTTTTATTTTGGAAAGGTTCATTTGATTTAATCTCTTATGTATATAAGAGAAGTATATGTACCTGCCCCCAATTTTCCAGACAAAGCTTAATGGACTAATGATGCCACCTGGACTATTAATAGAAAGAGTTCAGCTGATTAGTCAAGCTTAACCTACTTTTTTTTTTTTTTTTTGACAAGGTCTTCAAGTTTACTTCTGTTTAAACAAGAACGGAAAGCTTCTCACTGATGTTTATTAAGTATAAAACCTTATTTTTCTGTAATGGCAGTGAAAAGAAATAAATAGTTCAGAGGTGACAAACCACCCTGTCTGGTTTGTTTCGTCAGATGTAGTGAAAATATCCAATGCACTTAATAACAGGAGGCAGTCCAGCATCAAATTTCTTTGTTGCGAGTGAGCAAGAAATATTGTTTTATGGATTTATAGGTAAAAGAATGGGTATTACTCAGTCTAAAAAATGTAATAACGAAAGTTGCTGCATTACTATCAGGAAACTATGATCTGAAATCCTGTATAGTAAACTTAATTAAATTGATCTTGAAGAAAAGTAAACTCTAAATGCTAGTCGAGGTTAGATGCACACAATGCCTGGAAGAAATCAAGCCCCTTTTACTTACTGAATTAAATGTACTGGTGGGACACTTTGTTTTCCACCAGTTTTCCTAAGATTCTTTCTCAGCTATATCCTCCTCCCTCAGACAGTGACAGCTAAGGAGACAATTAAGCTCTTCACGGAGGAATGTCACTGAGGCAGGAGAGGAGAGGAGCCCTTTTATTTGGTAATGCATAACAGTGGTGGGCAGAACGACAGTTCCCCTGGAGCTATGGCTCTTTAAAAACTGCAGATGAGCTCCTGTGCAGCTCCTCCAGCTGTTCCTCGTCTCTCTTAGTCTCATCACCCAATTAGTGAAAGATTTTGTGGTGAGTATCATGATGTGCGACATTACTCCATGCTTCCCCATATGTGTTTTAGCTTGCACCTATGCACATATCTTCAGTGCCAGTCCCTTGGTTGTGTGGGTTGTGCAGGCATGTCCGGGTTGGGTGGACAGGGGAGGTGGCTGGCTGATGCACAACAGTGCCTAGCATCAATCTGGAAACAAAGCACAGCCTGGACCCAGAGACTGGAAGTGAAGACAGGTCTGACAACTCACATATTGCCCGAGCATCCTTGTTTGCAATGAAAGCATTGCTTATCAATCTGAAAAGACATATAGCTCCATAATTATCCAGTTCTCTTGCAGCCACAGTTCTGAACTGTCAGACTGACACTTATCTGTCCTGACTTATAATAACAACCAGCCTGGTGGGGTGGCACCAGGAGCATGGGGGACCAGCTTTTAGGTCTGGTGGTATGGGGAGGAGAGCAGAAGAGATGTCTGTGCAATCAACCACAGGCTACTCAGCTCCTGGGAGAAGCTTGCTGGAGGCAGTTTCTAACATCTGGTTTGAGAAACAGCTGTGATTTGCTGATCTACATAATTGAGATGCCTCCCTGGAATTAACTGCCTCCAGAGGAAGCTCAGCATCTGAGCAAATAAGACAAGCAGGAAGGATGAGGTATTGAAATACACGGAAGTCGGGTCTCCCATCTCCCTGTCTGTGTGCTAAACATCTTTCTTGGGTACCTTCTTCATAGGGAAAATGTGTCAGTGCTGTAGCCTCCTGAGATCACCATGTGGAAGTAAGTAGCTCGTGACTAATCCTATGTCTCTGGTTATGGTATTTTAGCTGACAGGCATGCATCCATCTCCCTGTCAGTGCTGAGTTCTTGCCCAGGAAGCATTTCAAATTCTATGTCCAGTCCTGTCTTCAAACACCAAAATCTCCCTTTGGACTCTATTGCAGCCCATAGTGCAAGAATATTAGGCTAATATTTTATTATTTTGACCTCTTTGTGCTATCCATCACTGTTCTGCTCTCTCCTCAGCTGCCAGCCCCTATGGTCATGGTCCAGAATTTCTCTCCACACTCCTGTATCAAATGCTCAATTTCCCTTGGGAAGCCTGTTCTTGAAAAAGCCTGTTCTTGTCCTCTAATCAATATCTGTTTTCTATGAAACCCCATGGGAACACTTTTTATATGTATTCCTAATAAATGGCTCTCCCATCCTAAATGTTGCTTTCAGTAGTGAGGGGAAAAGGAGAGACAAAGGAGGCGGAGATCAGGAGAAAAGCAAGAAATGATTATGGAAATATTTTACATTCCACCAAATGCATGAAACTCTGCCTATCATTTCACAATTAAAAGTGGGATTCAGCTGCCTTTCCCCAGAGTGTCATGAGATGACAGGCATAGTTTTTGCAGTTTAGGGAAAGCTAAGACATTTCTAAAATATGTCATATAGCAAAGGCAGTCTTCACTAGATTTTTTTGCCAAGATAATTTCCTGTGACAGTTAATTTCTTATTAAAAAACAAGTACATCACTTCTAATTGCCTTGAGTCCATGCCTCTCACACAGATGAAAACTGATTTTTAACTGTATGTGCCAAAGTCATAACTTTTTAGGAACACACAACAATTACAAATAATGTAATTGAAATCAAATGCAAAACGAGCACAACTCACAAACAAGCAGAGGGGAAAAATTTCTGTCTTATGAAAACAGGTTATTATCTCAGGCACATGTAAATTTTCCAGGTTATTCACCTCTCTCAAACACACAGTCCTGCTATCTGACCAGCTACTACATTTTATGCTCACATGGACATACTTAGTGCCTCATGTTTTCTATTGCTTGCTCACTCAGTGACACCCCATGTTTATGAATGTGGTCTCCTCTGCTCACCAGAGCACAAGGCTGAGCCAGACCTTGGGCTCTCACTTGTGCTCTACATGGGGCCTCAACCCTTCAGGCGATTTGAGGTGATGCACCTTCAACTTCTGCTAGGGCCAGGGCAGGCAGCTGCAGAAGACAACTCTGGGAACATGAGTACTTATTAACTCTAAGGTCAGACTTGTGCTTGAGTCTGAATTGGATTGTCCACACTGCCTCCCAGAATCTTCAAGTACTGGTTGATGTCCGAAGCCAGGTAGTAGGCTGAGAACCAGAAAAGCCCAGGAACAAGGGAGGAACTGGCCCTTTCCTTCAGCCAGCGTAGAAACCAGGGTTTTGAGGCATAGTTCAAAAATTAAAGTCCTAATTTTGGTGTGCCAGAATAAATATAATCAAAGAGACTTAAGAATCTGTTTCCAGATTCACAAATTTGAGGTCATTAGCAAAGGTGAAAATCAGGGTCTTTGTTATCGTGCATGGCTAAGCATCCACCTCACTAATTTAATATACCTGCATTGAGAAAACAGAACCTAATTTTTATACACTTCAAAATTTTTGGTCCTGCGTGGGAATTTTGAATTGCCAAGTAGAAAAAAGTTATATCTCAAGTTACCATTGCCTCCTAAAGTCCTGAGATTTTATATTACACAGACAGAAGGTGCAGAAGGCAAATCTGCCCACAAAGCCATGAGACTATCATATGCAAACCTCCCTTGTTGTGACTGTGCATAAAAACAATAATAATGCCAAGTTGTCAAAGTGTCTTACTGCAGCTTGTACAAAGGGAAATATCCTGTGTTTCTCAACTCACATTCCTAAATACCTTATTATTTAAATGGGGTTATTTCAATGGCAGACACATAACTTCTGTATAAACACCTCTCAAGACAGTGATGACTTACATTTATACGCATAAATGCATCTATTTCTCACTGATTCAGTATCAATGCATAAAGAAGAACAGGAAAATCAGAGCTCAGTCTTTAACAAAACCCCTACCATTTAAATTGGGATCACCTCTCTGCTGTGAGAGACATAGGCATATTAAACTGTGGTATTTAGGGGAAAAGAGCATAGTTAATTGCTCCCAGCACTCTGACTTGTCTTAGGTCTAAAACTAAGAGTTTCACACTGAAACTTGCAGGAGCTCTGGCTTAAAACTGCAGAAAAATGTTACTGCTATGAACTAGATCCTTAGGGTTATACCAGCTGTGCTCCTGGCCCAAGCATGAGTCTCCTAGTTAAAAACCCAGCCAATACTCATGTAAATTGTGTGGGCTAATCTCTGTTTTGGGAAATGGACAAACTGTGGGGAAACAACTTTTTCTGCAGTGGCTGAATCCTGCAGGGCCCTACAGCCTGTCCGAAATTTTCCCCCTAAAAGTAACTTTAAATGCTTTTAACTACAACAGTCCTTCCATAGAGAAAGCTAAGAAGATTATGTCCTGCTAATATCTATAGCTGATTGAGTGTTCACTCATTTAATTTCTGTGAGGATGCTATTAGTACTCTTGTCTGAATAGCTCTGCAGGTGGTCATTTAAATATATATGTATTTACTGCAAGCTGAGCTGCATTCTTTTTGGATTCCTGTTGACTCAGCAGAGTCTGTACATTGAGTTGAAGTCTTGTTCATGCAGAGTGAAGTCAACACGAGTATTTCCAGAGACTCAAATGGGCTTTGATGGGCCCTAGCCCAGGACAAGAGTTTACAGTGCTAGGAACCAGAAAAAACTGAGTGATATCATCTGGTCTGATCTTTAATTAATCACAGGATATGCAAGTTTTCTCCAGATATGCCAGTATTGAAATAACTATTTTTTTTTTTAATTTTTTGCCTTAGGAATTAGAAAGCATGTGCTGCAGAAAGGGGAAATGGAGGTCTGTTCCTCGCAGTGTGGCACCCTGGCTGCTGGGACCTGCTCAGGAGAGATGTTCCTGGATAACTCCAGCTTGATTGCCAGCCACTGAGTCACAGATGACTATTCAGCGCAGTACCCACTTCCTTCCCAAATCCCGAAGGAAGCTCAGGACTGTCAAACTGCGTCAGGAAATTTAATTGATATTGTTTCCTGTCAAACTCATGAACAAAGATGGTAAGCAGAAGTCAGGCTGATATACTTTAAGGCCAGAAAAGACTGCAAATACCAGACAGACTAATCCTCTCATGATGTGGGTATATCTATAGTACAGTATTGAAAAGAAATATACTTGTACTAGGTTAAATCAAAAGTATGTCCAGACCAGTAGTACTTCCAAAAGGAGCAGATACTTACAAGAAATACAAAAAGCAGGGCAATATAAAATCATCTGTCTCATAATCAGTGATTTAGAAATTTTTTGAACTGAAGGGTGGACCTGGACCAGTATATCGCAATAAACTAGTGGAACTGCCTAATCATTTTTTTTTAACCCCTTGAGTTTACTCCCAGAATCTGGATCAACCCCCCTTTTTCTTTTAATGTATTTAATGTCACTATAAGAACTCTGTGTGAGGGTAAATCCACTTCCTTCTCATAAGCCATCCCAATATTTTCCTCACAGCTATGAGGAAATGTCTTATTTCAAGGCTGGATTTTTCCATCTCTAACTTCCCGGTGCTAGATCTTATCATGCCTTTCTCAGCATGCTTGAAACTCTGGATGGAAAACAGATTTTTTCTCCTTCCCTTCTTCTGTTGTACTTTATCCATTTTAAGGTAACAGCCATGCAGATTTTCAAAATCCTGATGCACAGAACCATTTAATCACATGATTTACTTAAGTACATAAGTAATCCCATTGACTTCCATGGGACTACTCTCAGGTTAAAAGTTAAATGCACGGTTAAGTGCTTTGCTTGAATAGTATTTAAGTTCTTTCTAATTTTTCATTTACTTTCTTTCCTTGCTTATGATACTTGATCTGTACAATGTGTTGGAAGCACAGCGTTTCAAGTAAATTGTTCAGCATGGGATCACATAGGTTACAACACAGCAATTTCCATTGCAGCTTTTGTCTAGCACTGAAGGAATTCTGACTGATGGATACCAAGGGCTTTTTTGATGTCATTTTCTCTGAGGAGCTAATGCTCTTCATTCCTGCTAATTCCCTCTGCTGCCCAGTTTATTTGTTCAGCAGTGCCCTAAACAAGAAAGGTTTCCTTCAAACAATAGGCTGCTTTGCACTCTGTGTGTGTGTGGTTTACTGAATCCAGACCTAGGGAAAATATATTGGTCTTCAGCTGGTATGAATCAGAGCTGTTTGCAGAGACAAGGGAGCTTTGCTTATTTACATCAGCTAACGATCTGACCTGTTGCCTACTTTGTTAAATATATAAATACATGTGCAGTTAAACATGTAAGACCTGGGCAGAGGAGAAGACTTTCAATCA
Organism: Campylorhamphus procurvoides; assembly: GCA_013396655.1. Classification (NCBI taxonomy): domain Eukaryota; kingdom Metazoa; phylum Chordata; class Aves; order Passeriformes; family Dendrocolaptidae; genus Campylorhamphus; species Campylorhamphus procurvoides. The sequence goes on along the minus strand of WBMV01002006.1, from coordinate 26,172 downwards.
TCTGCACTTGGGATCTGAGATAGAATATTAGAGGCACAAGGGCAAAAGGCTGAAACGAAAGCTTGTTTCTTCCTGAGGTCAGGTATGGAAATATATAATGTGGCATTGTCTCCCAGTATGAATAGCAAAAGACTTTTGAATAATGATGCAACCTAATTACATCTGTACTATGGATATTTGAAAGCTTTCTAGCACTTAAGGTGTTTCAAATGAATCAGCATTTTTATGAGTTTTTAGTATTAATCATGGGCCATTCCTGTGTCCTACCTATAAGTGATATGGAGTTCTGGCTCCTTTTGCAAACAGTGTGAAGTGGCCATTTCAGATCAGCCAAGCTAGGAAGTTAAGTATTGCCCAGCTCATGGTTTCAATTATTCCCTGAAAGTTCCTATATCTGATCTGTTCACCAGATGCAAAGCCGAACTTCTTCAGTAAGGTGCTCAGAATATATGCTGGGACTACTCCTTCACATACAGTACTACCCCAATACTCCATATTTTTGTCAATATTCCAGAATAAAATCTTTTTTTATTAAATTTTCCATTAGTAATTTGCATATAGAGGCTATATTGTTCACAAAAGAGATCAAATTCTTAAACAACTAAACAAAATTCAACTTGAATAAACAAATCATTATACTTTTCTGCCTAATTTCCAGTTAGAGATGAGGTAAATAATTTTACATCTTCAAATTTTATAAAAAGCTCAATGTAGAAGTAAAAAATAGGCTTGATTTGCATAGTAGGCAGTTTAGTATTACACAGTTCAGGAATGGCAGGGCTCCACAGCCTTAATAGCAAAGAGGTCACTGCTCCAACAATTTCTGGAATAATATTTTGATGCAATTGTTGAGTCAGACAAGCAAAGCCATAAGACCCCTCATATTACTGAAAGAAAGTGAAGTATCTCACTTTAGCATTTTTATGAGAAAACAAATACCTCCCAGCTAAATGCATAAATAAGAGTCTTCCCCAAGTATCCTTCCAGTAGGTGAATTTTCATGGATTTCTTGATTTGATCTGGAGACAGCATTTGACAATTGTGCTATTTATCCACAATGAGCCTACCTTTTAGAATTTTTTTACATCGTTTATCTGCAGGAACAAAATAAAAAACATCTGTATAAAGAATCCCTACAAACCACTGTCCATAAAGTAGGATGTATGATACTGTGCGGGACACTAATTATTATGTAGCTGACCCAAAGCCTAAATGAAAAACTAGCATGACTTTGAAGTGTTAAGAGTCTAATCCTAAGTAAATTATTGTGCTCTGTAGGAGTTTGCCTTCATCTTTTATGAGTTTAACACTTTGATTCAGGTTTTCAAAGAGACGATGATTTAGACATGGTAGCTACCATCTCAGCTGACTGCAGATTGTGCTAGAAAATGGTAGACAGGATTTTTCACAGCTATAAATAATTTCTGTATCAGTTGTGTTTTAAGTATGAATGATCAGCCCTGCCAATTTCCATGCATGATAGATGTTTTACAAATCCGTATTTAGGAGGCTATCCAAGTATCCCGTTTTGACCTGTATCATACACATTACAGAATCATAGAATCACAGAATGGTTTGGGTTGGAAGGGACCTTCAAAGATCATCTAGTTGAACCTCTCTGCCACAGTAACATGTCCCTAGAGCTTTCCCCAGGCTGAATAGTCCAACTCTCTCAACCTGTCCTCATAGAATAGGCGTTCCACTCCTCTAAAAATTTTTGTCGTCCTTCTCTGGATCTGCTCTAACAGACTTTTTTTGTACTTTTTGTACGGGAGTGGCCAAAGCTGAATAAACACGAAAATCACAGAACTGTTGTGGCTGGCAGGGACCTCTTGCTATCATCTAGTCAAAGCTCAAAGAGTGTGAACTAGAGATTTCCCAGGGCCAAGTCCAGCCAGGTTTTGCATAGTTCCACACATGTAGACTCCTACAACTTCTCTGGGCAACCCGTGTCTGACCATATTCACAGTAAGAAAGTGTTTTCCTGTGTTCAGATGGAATCTCATGTGCTTTGTGACCATTGCCTCTTGTCACTGGGACCACTGAAAAGAACCTTCCATTCTCATCTTCATTCCCTTCCATCAGATGTATATACACTTTCATAAGATTTCACTGAGCCTTCTCTTCTGCAGTCTGAAGAGTCCCAGCTCTTTTGACCTTTCCTCATATAAGAGCTGGTCCAATCCCTTAAGTATCTTTACAGCCCTGTGCTAGACTTATTGCATTTTGCCCATATCTCTTTTACTGGGGGACCCAGAACCAGGCCCAGAACTCCCAGTGTGGCCTCATCAGTCCTGAGTAGCAGGGAATGATCATGTCACTTGACCCAATGGCAGTCCTTCTCTTAATGCAGCCCAGGATGCTAGTGGCAAACACAAACAAACCGGGTGTTGCTGAAAGTGCATGTCAGATCAATGAGATTCATTTGTCCAAGTTTTAGAGAAGTACACTTAGGTTAGTCTGCTGTGCTTGCTTTCTCGTCAAGGGTGAAAAACAGGGTCTTTCAATCTTACAACTCATCTAACTCAGAGGTCAAGGTCTGCAGTAGGACAGTTAAATTTCAGCTTAGTCTACAGCTCTTCTTCAGCTACAAAGAAAACATAGATCACCTGCTAGCTGAGATACACATACTCACTGTGCACGCATAAGTCTGGACTGATGAATCACACAATTATTTTCTTAGTGTTTAGTATTTCACAGTACCTGAAAATGTATTAAGCATCTTGAAGTGCAGGCAAATGCCCCAGCCTTTCCCAGAATGGCTTCATATCAGACCATGAAGAAATGGGAAGAAGAAGAAAGGATTTCAAGGGTTGTTCTGCCACATGTGCATCTTCATAGGCTTCCTACATTATTGTTTTTTGCAATCATGAATTAGCTCTTGGTAGAGGATACAAATATGGATTTGGATTCAGATTCATATACTTCCAATTGGAAGCATTGTTCATGTCAGTGTCTCCCCTGATGTTTTGTACTTTATGGTCTTTCCTATCTCACCTTCACTTTCCTTTCTGCATTTCTAATTCTCATTTGCTCTAAACTCAGTTTTTCTTTTTTTTATTCTCCTCCCATTTGTCAGATCTCTGTAACTAATGTTGTTTTTTCACAGCACTTTAAAAGCTTTGAGTGCTGAGGCAGATGCATGGGGCAGGGTACCAGTTTTATAAAAGGACAGCTGTAAAAACATGTGCAATGGCAATTAAGCAAGAACTCTAAGAAGCATGAAGTCATTAATTCTAATTGCAATAATGGTCTTCTTAGAAATTGTCCTTAATATTTGGAATGGAAAAAAAGTCAGCTTCAGGCAGCATTCCAGCTGTACTTCCTCCACTTCAGTGCTACTGCAAGCAAGGGGACTGCGTGTGTCTGATTATCATCTACATTGAGGAAGCTTTATAGTCAGACATCCTTCTTTGGGTTTGCTGTCCCATAGGCACTGGAGCAGGTTCCACTTTAAATGCAGCAGAAACAAGAGCTCAAGTTACTAGCCAGAGGATTATTCCCCAACAAAGCAATTTCCAGATTCTTCATTGAATATTATAAAGGCCCTATTCTGAATGCCATGAATTCCTTTTCATAAAAGCAGCAGATCAGGACAGTTAGCAGCATCTTCAAGAGTTGTTCAGCACCTCACAATCTGATAATTCAGACACCTCAATTTCATTAAACCGCAGAGTTGTTTCAAATAATCAGCCACTCTCTTAACTAGGTAATACAGAGCTGAATGATGAAGATATGCTTAAGCAAACCAGATGAATACACACAAGGAACCCTGTTCCTTTCAGTTGCAGGCTGAAAGCTGATATATTACATGCCTGCATGCAATAAAATTTTTTTGTTTTAATGTTCCTAGGGAAGCTTGAAACTAAATCCTTACAAAACATCTGGTTCAAAACTTCAGCATTTTAATATTAAATGTTTCCTGAAATCTGTTTGTGTAACTGTACCATGCAGTTTTGCTTCATAGCTTTATAATAAATTGTTTCTAACTCATTTTGTTATCCTTGCATTGACTTTGATATCTCCTGCTGATAACATAACATCAGTAATAGTGCTACTCCAAGTTCAATAGTTAGTTGATATCCTAAGCACAAATTCTGAAGACAACTGCATAATTTTTAGGTTTCAGCTTTGTATTGTTTTTAATTCAACTCTACAGTTTTAATTATCTGTTCCCTAAAACGATTTAAATTTCTTTATGTTACAGTTTTGTCTTCCCAAATATAGCATTCAGTATCAGAATAGGTCCCTTCTACAATGCCTCTGGATAAGATGTGAAAAGAGTTTGCGTGGCCCTATGAACAACAGTTGTCACATTAATGCTGGGACTGGTTTTCAGGACTTCTTGTCAAAGCCCCAGAGGGCCTGGGGAAAAAAAAAAAATCAGCAGTGAAGCAGATTTTTTTCCATACCTAGTAGTCACACTTAGTGTCCAAGCAAAAGGAAATTAGAAAAAGCTCATACATTTTAAAGCACACTTAGACTTGTGAAGATGGTCATGCTGACTCTAACAGCTGTAGCTTAACAGTTCCGAATAAAGCCACCTTACTGAAATGCTCTAAATTACGCAGGCTGATTTCTGCCTTCTGCTGGTTTCATGTCTGTGCGGAGCACAATGCAGAGTTCTGACCTGGCATGGCCTGACCCTCTTCCAGACAGGGTAATTGTGTCAGCCTGATTCGGAGCTTCAAGGCTCGTGAACTTTAGGATCCTGTCATGCTAACACAGCTGTGCTACTTTGGAGGTCTGAGCTGGTATTTTTGCAAGATGGGTAGCTTAGACTAACTGTAGCTATGCCACTTAATGTAGCCTCAGCTACTTCATCTGAGGCCTTCCAGCATGACTGGGAGCATCTTTCTCTGTGGGCTAAAGAGGGAGCCTTCGTTCCTAACTTCAGCTAATCAGGTTGAGCTCAAAGACAGACTGCATTTGAAATACAGAAACTGCTCAGGGGTTCCTGAAATACTGGAGAGGATTAAAAACGAAACAAAACAAAAAAATCTTTACAGAACAAAACTTCAATTCTATACCCTTTAAACCCATACTAACTGTTAGCAAAACTTTGTGCATGCTTTAGATTAGCCATATAATGACACCATAAACCCCCGCTAGGATTTCATTTCAATTGAAAGAAGTGGAACTAATAGTGCACTTACAAATAAAGCTTATTAAGGTTTTGTAGAACTAATGAATATTTCATACAAGTATCAAGAGATTTAACGTCAATATGTAGCACTTTACATGACTCATAGAGTCCATAAATATGTACAGGTGTTTTCAGCCTGATCATTATGACTGGCCTAGCTTAAAAAGAAATGTGTAGCATAGTAGGAAACAACTCTTCCAAACAGCAAATAATTGTGTAAATATATAACTGGAACAAAATCCTACAGCCGATGTATGACACAGGAAATTCCATTTCAACATATTTCTTGATGCTTAATCCTGCCAGGTGGAATGGATCAACAAAAAGGGAGAAGCCACAGTACATGGTGAAAAAATGTTACACATTCATGGAGGTCATCCAACAGGACCTAAGGAAATCCACAAAGCAGCTACAACTCTCATTGCTCAAGTTCAGCCGGGTTCAAGCTCCATGTCCATATATCTTGCTACAGTTATTTGTTTTTCAATTTATTAGTATCTTGTAAAAAGCCTATTTTTACTGAAATCCTTTTCCAAGCAGTTTCACTATTTTTTTTCAATATATGCATATTAATTTCAATTAAAATACAGTAGTAGTGGAGTAACAGTTAGGGTGGGGAAAAAGACACTTCCTACGATTTGTTCACAAGAGCTTCTTCAGACTCTCTCTATCCAGTATGATTCAATATTAGAAGAGTACCTTATTAATTTCAACAGCATCGGAGGGCACTTGAATCATGTACTTGTATTAGAGCATGAAAAATTGAACATGTCAGCAGAATGTCATGACATGGTATGCTACAGCTGATTGAAACACTTGGATTCAGAGGAAAATAAGATATTAAGAGGAAATTGTTGAGCCTGGTAGCTGAGATGTAAAATGGAGATCTCCACAATAGGTTACTGCAAATCAGACTTGTGATGTTAAAAGAAAAGAGAGTGAATATTTGATACGAAACCTGAAGGTATTTTTGGTGAGACTTTTGTTTAATTAAATTCAAAATGGAAGGGAAGAGGAAAAGATTTTCAGAGTATGCACAACTAACAGCTACCTTTCAGAAACAGTGTTTGAATCTTAAGTGCACTTCAAAGGTTAAGTCCAAGATTAACTTTAACAGACATACTGGCTCTATCAATTTGTCCTCAGGTTCCTTTGACCTCCTCTTTCAGCCATTAGATATATATGAAATAAACATGAGACCAAAGAGCAAGGATTTTGTGTTTTTGGAGAAAGAAATAAATATATACAGTTAGGCCTATTTTCATGTGGTTATATAATGGTTATAGTAAGTGAGACGATGCAACACACTTTGCAATGTCCAAAACTGAGAACTGAATTGAGAAAAGGAGCCCAACACACAGGACTCCATGTCTCAGCATTAGCTAAAGGAATGGCTTTGCAAGGTGCAAGTATGTGCTTGACCAAAGACCCTCACAGAGACCATCAGAAGGTGAACAATTCTGAAAATAAGCAGTGGGATCTGTGCCAGAAGCATCCTCCAGCCTCTTCCCACTGGGGCAGGAGTGCTGCTCTCTCTCCCTGCAGAGTTGAGGCCGCCTGCTTTCTCACAAATTCCTGTGAACCATGGGTGATGTGGTGAAATCGCCCTTTTTGCCCTGGATTGAGTAAAGCTTTCTCTATACAGGGTCAGGTTCAGAAAGACCAGCAGTCTATGGTATTTATGCTAGTAAATGAATATTAGCAAAGTTAAATGTCAAAAATAAGTGGATAAACCCTTGCAGTGAAAGATTAAAAACTTTGTTAGGATTCATTACACATCTAGGCTAATAACACACAGTTCACAAGTGTCTGTAATAGATTGTCTTCTTTTGTGCAAATTTAGTTCCTGTTTTCACTCTCTCCTGAGCCAAATATGAGGCCCAAAGAGAGAGAGAATGACCCTTCCACTTCAGCCCAAGACCCAGGGATGCTTAACAGTCTGGCTAGGAGACTGTAAAATCTGCAAGGGTGGCTGCTTGGTATTTCCACAAAAGAGAACTTGAAAGGTTTTGGGTAGTGATGAGTCTTGATCAAGGAGTTAGCAGCATTTCAATGAGACAGCAATTCGTATAGATTACAATAAAATACACATTCCTTTCCATCCTCTATTTTCAGAAAATAAGAATGGAGCTATCTTAATTTTTAATGCAAATAGAGGACTTGCTGTTCCCATTATAGCTAACAGGTTCTTCATTCTTCCTGGTAATGTGTTTAAAAATAAACCCCTCAAATCTCTTGCCTAAGCAGCATTAATCATGCTAGTTCTTAACCATCAATCATCTTTTATGAATTATGAGGTAAACAAAAAAGAATGGGATGTTTTAAACCTGCCATTACAGACTGTGGGCTACTGACATCCACTTTCCCCACCTCCTCTTTGACTACAAGGGAGTAATATTGATGAATATCACAAGGTGAGATATGATTTGCTAGCAATACTTGTTCATATTTTATATCAATCATCTACTAGTATTTAAATATTTCATTTCAAAGTATCCAAAACTTTGTACAGACATATTTTGCAGACATGGAGTAACTGAAGAAAATAACATTAAGAGGCCAAACCCCCAAAACACTGGCAAGTATAATGATGTACAAAATGCCTAAAATAGCTTATCTCTTTTCAGAATCTACTCTTATGCCAGCTTGAATCTGGATCCTTGATTTTTTTTAACTCCTGTACCTTCACAAGGTATACAAAGGAGGGCCTTACATAATTCAGTGGTTATTATAGCAAACTAAAACTCTGCGGAAGAGATTAAATGTTCGAAGCTATTTTTAACCAAACTAATAGTATCAATTTCACTAATCTCATAAGCTGCAGGTGTCTTCTAAGGTAAAAAGTAAGATGATGGAAGAGCTAGTAAGACAAAAGGTTATTGACTGCAGAAAAATAGCGATTCCAAATTGCATTAAATTAGGCAATTCTGGCCAACACTCCCCCTTGTGGTTTTGCCCACACTGATGAGCATGAAGTCCCACACACGCAAAATCCTCCAGCCTAACGACAAAACGTCCCGTTAATAGGATTAAGTACCTTCTCATCAGATAAGTAGAACATGGCAAAATCCCTGACACTCCCAGCAATTAGATCAGAGCACAGCCCGGCCCCTTCCTGACGCAGGGAGCAATTTTGCAGAAGCACTGTTTCAGTATTAATGGTAAATATACTGGGGTTTTTTACTTTTCTTTAGTAATGTGTCTGTATTTCTTTGCAAAGTTAATAGATCTTTTGCTATAAATGTAAAGGTACAATATGCTAGTAACTATAGAAGTAAATCCAGGCTATAAAAAAATCTAGGCTTTTAATTTACATATGCACTTCTGGCTGATAATTGCATCTCCAAGATGGCTGTATTGGCTAACAAGAAGGCACTTAAATACTGTGTTAGTTTAATCAGATGAGAACTATAAAGTGCTGTTGCATGGTTTCTAAAAAATAAACCTTTCTTCTCTGCTCTTAGGAAGAAAATAAAGCAAATGGCATTTCTTTCCCTTATTTTGTAGGAATTTCTTTCAATTGCTGGTCTGTTTACAAAACTGATCTAATTGTCAATTTCTTGGCACACCCATTATTACATCTCATATATTAATTCTTATTCTGAAGGACAATGAAAGGAATCCCATGTTTGGACACAAGCAAGGAAACAACATTCCAGATATTTCCCATTTTAAAATTGGCAATGATGTTTAGCATGGATGATTTATAACGTGAACTAAGGACATAGTGTGAGATCAGTAACTAGTGTGTTTCACAAGGTAGAAAAAGGACAGACTGAGCTGCGTAAGGTTTGGTTTTATATATGTATGTCCTGATTCTGTTAACCACTGTACAAACACAGTGGAATTCATCTAATTAATGTAAATAGATAATTACAAATGAGGTCAAACTTCTTACTCATGTATTTTCAGTAAGAGAAGCATTTAGGTGCATGCTATAAATCTTAGAAATCATAGCTGAAGACAAAATTAACAGGAACTTGTGTAACACTTAGCAAACATTACATGTAGGCATTGAGTGTCATGACAATGTTTACAATTAACTTCACCAACCTGTTTCTTTAACAGAAAGAACATGAAGTCCTCTTGGATATTTATAATATATGTGCTATGGCTGAACGGTCATCAGTGTGCACCAACAAAGCAGGAGGAAATGACTCTCCGGGAAAACCTGAAGGGTACGTATGCTCTTCTTACCAGGGTGTGCTGGAAGCCCCTGGGCCCAGGTCCTCAGCTGGCTAGTGCGTTTTGACTTCCACACTCACTGGCATCAAGAGGTTCCACTTTCACGTGTGGAGCTTAGAAACCATAATAAAACTGACTGCATGCATACACACACACAATGGGGAGATAAGAACAAGCAGGATGAGAAAGTAAAGGGATTAACAGATAAGCATCCCCTTGCAAAAACAACAATAAAAAAAAGTATTTAAAGGATTTTTATACATTATTTGGTCACTCATAGATCATTAGAATATAAACTGAACTCAAAGTTCAATTCAACAGATTTTAAACTACTTTGTTTGTTTAAATAATTTTGGAAAGCATTTACAATTACATACTTTGCTGAAAAAGGGGTTTTTACAAATAATTTAAATAAAATTACTTAATTTAGAAAATAGCAGTTTTTTCTGCATATACATATAAAATATGCATATACATATAAAATAAAGCATGGCTTTATTTTATGAATAGAAATCCCATTTAATATTCCTTTGCTTCAGTGTATATTAGTCATATTTCTGGAACAAGCAAACAAAAAGTTAGGGGTGAGGAAGCAAGACACAAAAGAAGAAATGACTGACATGTGCTTTTGACAGTCTCAGGGTGATGTGCTTTTTACTTGTTTTCTATAGCTCCAGTGATATTCAGGGTATTTCTGCAAAGGGAACAAGCACAGATAAAGAATAGGCAATCATGTAGAGCTTGAAGGTGCAATGTGTGCGCCAGCCCAGGCTTTCACCAAAAACGATCATTACTTCCCAGGAAGTCTAGAAATTTTATTACTATTTTATTAGTATGAAAACAGGTTGAAGGCACTTGTAATCTACATTTTCAAAATGTAAAGGGAAGCTGTCACAGGCTGCTATCAGATCAAAGACAAATATATAGGTTATGTCATTAAAAAACTGATGAGCAATCCTTGGAGATATCCAAAACCCAGGATGAGATCCTGAGCAACCTGCTTTAGTTGATGCTGTTTTAAGTAGGACAGCTGGACTCAATGATCTCCAAAGGTGCCTTCCAGCCTCAACTTTTCTGGGATTCAGTGATCAGCAGTGGGGACAGTCAGATATACAGCTTGAGTTCCATACAGCTGATCGGTGCAAAGGCTCTGGGCCAGATTCTTATCTGATGGAAATTGTCTTGGTTCGGTGTTAGTCAGCATTCACTATTTCAAGATTTGGCTCTGCCACTGTAGGGAAACATAGAACTGTTTCATTCTCCTTCATCAGGAGTGCATGACAATTTGCAATAGCGTTAAAAGTCACTGTATAATTTGGCTTTTTTTAGAATTATCTGAAGTTGGAGAGAAGTATGTGGATGAAGAGGTAAAGAAAGCTTTGCTTGGTATTAAGCAGATGAAAATTATGATGGAAAAAAATGAAGACAAGCACATAGATCTGATGAAAACCTTGAAGAAGAGTAGTGAAGAAAAACAGGTAACATCAGTGCATCTGGGGTTTTTTTTGTTTGTGTTTTTGTTAGCTTGTGGCACTTTGTAATCAAAGATGAGGCAGGTTGTACAAGGATTTAGCCTACCTCCTGGAAGTAGTACAGCATGCCATTGGGCTCAGACCAGTAAGCAAAACAGAGGGGATCCCTTGTTCTCTCCCCTTTTTTGGGAAGAATGTATTGTATGCACAATCCAAGCAGCATACATCTCTTATGTGGTCCCAGGATTGATACAAAATCTGCTTCTGCCCCTTTGTCTCACTAGCAGAAGAAAATTGCATCTACTGCTCAGTTCTAAAAATCCACCACTTCACTGAACTCATACCAAGGCAACTGCAGGCACCTGTATAACACTGTTTTGTGTGGAAGGTCCTGTAGCTCTGCCCTTCACGTCTCTGTACACCTGAGGCCACAAGATGTTTCCCAGCTTGCTTGGCCTTGAGGAAAAAATCAAAGGCACGAATGATAACATGCTCTAGAGAAAGGACAGTGAATCAGGGAAATTTCCAGTGTCATAGTGCAATGCCTGGGCTCAGCGCTATGTGCACAGCTGATCCAAACAAACAGACATTACTGTATATTAAAAAAATACAAAGATCCTAACTATTGGTTTCAATGAAGCTGAAGGAAAATTCTCTCTTGGTCCAAAATCTGGTAGTTTAAACTGTTTGTATTAGCAAGCCGAAAAGTACCTGAAAGCTTTCTTGCATCTTTAGGAACACCACTGCATTTTCACAATCAACAGTCTTGTTAGCTCTTACTGGATGATTTCATTTACACAAAACTTACATCGACAGTGAGAGTTCATGAAACACTGAATAAATGTATTAGAAAGATCAGAAAATAACTAAACATAGTTATGAAGACTGCAGTTACTGTCTCCATAAGCACATTCTGACAGAATGAGCCTCTTCTATGACTCTCCTCCTTGTTGAAATGCTGCCAAAATGAATAAGCCCAACCAATTAAAAGGTTTCTGTCATACTTAGGAACAACTTGGAACATTGTTTGGAAACCTAAACTATTAAAATATGTTCCAACTGCAGAGAGAAATTAATGATGTGCAATCTACTTCAATAGGAAGAACTTTTCTGCCTTTTCATTGCCAAGTCAGTTCTAAAAATGCTGTGTCTGATCTGTTCGGCTTTGTGCTCTACCTGATGAAGGATCCAGTAAACAGAACCAGCATTGTAAAATGCATCTTGTTTCCTTTCAGTATGGAAGGAATGCCTCACACTTACACAAGTGCAGAAAACAACACTCCCACTACAGTCTTTTGATTAGTGTACTCCCAAAGAGCAGAAATGCTATATTTTCATATATTTCTGCATTACAGAAAGACTTTATATATGGCAATGACATAGCCCCATGAAATATCAATCCCTTAGAGAATAGAGAAAAGCAATGAAAAAAGGACTATTTGTGGAACAGACGAATACTGTCCAGATGATATGAAAAAAAATGAGACTATTTGAGCATATGACCATGTGGGAGGTTGAATTCTTACACAGAAAGATATGTGGCTTTTTTATAATCTTTTTAAAGATCCTGGTAGACTGTAGAGATCTGTTTGTTTCTGTAAGCTGTGCCCCCTGAGAGAACATAAGAAAAAAAAAAAGAGCCCGAAATAGCCAAAATGAGTGCTCAACACTGGGATAAGTAGTTAGAACACTAACTTGAAAATCACCCCCAACTGAATCTTTTTTCTTACTTAGCAAGCCTTGCGACTTATGGATGAAGTAAAGGCAAGACTGGAAGAAGAAGAAAGACAGTGTCAAGTGTCTTTGAAAAATTTATGGGATGAATGTGAGTCTTGTTTAGAAAGTACCTGCATGAGATACTATACAACTTGCAAACATGATGTGTCAACCTTTAAAAGAAAGGTAGGTAGACACTTTGTATCTGGAGAATACTCCTGAATTCACCTAAGAATTTTAGAGACAGCAGATCTTGTTTTATCAATACCCTGATCTGTAGTTATACCAGATTACTAAAATTAATTTGATTTAGAGGGTCTGGGAAGGTGAAGTTTTATAGCAGACATTACATGTGATTATATTCATTGAGCGTTGAGCCAAAGTGAGTTCAGCTGCACCCTGGTGAGACTCCATGGACACTGACACAATAGACTCATTCCAGCTATACAATGTTTTCTCTCGCAGTAGGACTCGCATTAGGATGCTCAATAACCATTTGGGAAAAATACCACATAGATTCTTCATGGTCCGTCTAAAGATCAGCAAAGTAAGGAGTGTACATATAAATAGAAAAATTCAATTGGGAAAAAAAAAATCACCTCTACAACATCATTCTTTCCTACAGTAATTTTAAATAAACTCTTTAAGTAACAGAAAAGCTTTAAAACGCTTAACTGTTCTTTCAATAAAGGGACCTGACAGAAAATGAGGCTCCCCTACTTCTACCAGAAAGAAAATACACTTTCCTGGCTGGCAAATTGTTATTACTACAGATTTAACAAAATTATAGTAACTTATGTTTGTTTGTTTGTTTCTTGTTTGGTTTTTTGTTTTTTGTTTGGGCATACACTTTAAGTGTATCTGAACAATCAAAACTGCAATTACTGCTACTGAAATGTTAGCCAGATTACCTAGCTTTCCCCCCTCCATATACTGAAAAATACCATAACTTAAACATTAAACATGGCATGTTTCAGACAAGCTTTAGAGCAAAGGTGTTTAACATTTGTGTATATGCTTAAACTAATTCAGGTTAAAATGTGGGAGATGTTATTACTGGTGATACTTTTAGCTTTTTAGATATCACTCATGAATATCTCAAATGTATCTGTTGGACTTTCAAGAGTCTGTGGATGCTGAAATTACTGCAGTAAAAGCTATAGACTGCACTATCTCTGAATCTCTTGGTGACTTCCTCAGTGATCTATATGGCTTATTTGAAGCATTCAAAGTAAGAAATATGTTGTGACCGAAATAAATTTAAAAAAAAAAAAAAAAGAGGACAAAGAGGATAGCTGTGTCTGAGGGCACACAGACAGCTGGGGCAATGCTGGCTTAGGCTGTTCCTGAAGTCTTGTTTCCCAGTTCACCTTCCTTCTGAGCTGCAACAAAGGTCACATCAAGCTGATCATCTGATTTTTTTTTTCAAAAAGTGTGTGTATATCTGTCTATATGTATGTATATGTATCTGTTTAGCAGAGCGCTTCTTAACACTTAGCTCTTTCCTAATGCCACGGACTGTGGCTCCAAAGAGCACTCCATCGTCTCAGGCAAAAGTAGTGCCTTAAAGCAACCAGTGGCTGAGGAGCTGGGAACTCTGTGTAGCAGAGCTGACACTTGGCCTCTTCCATCATCAAACCCTGGACTGAGAGCCACTGCTTTCTTGATTTTGTTGGGTTTCACTTTGCACAGGGATGTGAGGAATTGCCCATTGGTGAGAGCAGGCAGGTTTTCTACAAATCTCAGCAAGAACAATCACCTTCTGTTCCCTACACTGCACATAAGTACACAGAAATGCATCTCACATCTTTTCAAGATAAAGTGCAAATTGTTTGCTGGAAGAAACCCAAATGCCAATACTAACTTTGAGCCTCCACAGATTAAAGGGCAACTGGCAACCTTTTTACTCCAGGTCTGATTTAATGATTTAGATTGAATGTACTTCTCCTCTTTAGGATCTAGTGTCTTAAATTACTTCAGAGAATATACTGTGTTTGCAGTTATTAAGAGGGCATTGTTTCTATGGGTATTTGAAAGAGTAAAATTAGAGCCTGAGAGACGACTAACTGATAACTTGCCAGGCAGCTGATCTGTCTCCTTCTTATTCACAGGTTGAAGATTTTTTGAGGAAAATACCTCCACTCATTTTCAGTTTTCATGAGGATCAAGGAAAAGACATCCAGTTTAATGAAAAGTCTGAGAAAGAGGATACTCAGCTAGTAAAAATGGAAGATTTATTTAGCAAACTGTTATTGGATGTGGGCTCAATATTTGACAGAAGTTTCATTTTTTTCAAACACATGCAAAAAGAATTTGACCAGTCTTTTCAGACATATTTCATGTCTGATCTGGACTTGAATGAGTCCCCCAGCATGCCAGCTTTACCTGAGGACACCACCAGAAATGACCGCCCACAGAAAGGCTGGGCTATGCCTGGCTTCTTACAGACAGTTTTTGATTTCAGTAAGACCGTGTTCGAAGGTGTCAGTGAGGTGATCACCGACGTATTTGACGAATATAGAGATTATAGAAGAGATGTGCCAGAACAAACCAAAGGCAAGTGTTAGAAAATTAAAACCAACTGCACTGTCAATGACATCAAGCCCCTTGGGACTGCTAAACTATGGTTAATGATCCAGTTTCCAGTATGTTGGTGTGAGATACTTTAAGAAAGCTCTGGAGGTTTTCTTGGTAAAAGAGACATGGGTCAAGGATAATTTTATCAGTTAAATAAACAGGTACAATCCATCTAGAAATCTCACGGAAATGTTGCAGAGAGACTTATGGGTCCTACACAATCTGATTTTCATGGCAATTCTCAAGCCATTTGCAGGAGTTCCTCAGGAGCCCTTGAATTCAGGACACATACAGGTTTTCATAAGGCTGACTGACAGATTTAATCTCAGCATTTGTCAGGATATGATTTGTATCATCTCTTATTGACATGTCACCAATTCTAAAGTATTAGGGTAACGCTGTGAGATGTCAAGACATATCCTCGCCCTTGCCAAATGATGTTAAGTTCAGCTTGACAGCTGCAAGTCCTGTTCTAGTCTACTGCAGCAATGTAGTGTGCCAATCAAACACCAGTCAAATAAAGACCAACCATCAGGTTTTTCAGTGACCAGAAAATTCTGAGCATAATGTTGGTGCTAACTCTCAGTGAAGGAAAAAAAACATAGCTTTTAGAATACAAATAAACTTCATATTTTACTAGTGCAAAAAATAAAGCAAGGATCATTTAAATGTATGCTGGTGCTTGTCTATAAGGAGATCACAGTGAGCATATGCCATAACCCTGAGTGGCAGGTGACACAACCATTATATGAAAATCAGGAAATATAAAGTTAAGTGAATCTTCAGTGGAGTTTTTTAATTCTTTTCTGTATCAGGAGCCATGTTACCTCAGAAATAAGTTTTGTTACTATGCTCTCATCTAGCTGTATGTGATTATGAAACATCTTGACTTCTAAGAGTCAAAAATATCTTACCAGAACTTAGATGTTGTAGAAATAATGTGTACTAATATTAGCAATTGTTTGGTTATTAGTGGGGAATACACTAGTATTTCTTATAAGGGAATATACTACAGTGGCAGGAATTTCTTGAAAGACCTGAGACTGGGTAATGAATGTATATTTATCAAGCCTCTAAGCTTAATATCAGTCTAAACATACTTTGACTTCCATTGCAGATCCTGACAGAAGTGGCATGTTCTCAAAAATTGTGCCAGGGCGCCAGAGACCTCAGTGCAAGGAACTTCGGGAGAACTCCTCTGGATGTCCACAGTTTCATGAGCGATGTCAGAAATGTCAAGACAATCTTTTGCATGGTAAATATCTATTTTCCTTTTTTTTTTTTTTCTGTAACGCATTAATTAACAGTTTGTAGATTTTAAGGCTGCCATTTCCTACTGCGCTGTCTTCATATTTTTGGAATCAATATTCAGTCACTGGGTTTTTACTGTAACTACGGATACAATCACCATTCCTCACTCCAGATGATTTCAATTAGCTTTTCCCACTGTCTCCACAGAGTGTCACTATAACTCAGTTGTTAACATACCGCTGGTGGTCCAAAGAGAAGTTCCAGAGTCTATAACAAAATACCAATATATTTTGTTAGTGCTGCCATCCTGCAGAGAAACAAGACATCAGGCAGCAATCGATCCTGCCTGGGTGCAGCAGTGCTGAACTGAAAGTGAGGAGAAACTCAGACTCCTGACACTTGCTTCTCCTGCTGACAACCCAGGTGTAACATCAGGTAACACTCAGCTCCTCATAAGGAAAGGAAGCACTGACAAGCCTGTAATTATTCTTGGTTGAACCATGTAAGCAAACAGGCCTGACAAAAAGGGGACTTCATGTCAGAATGTAAGGAGATGGCAGAGCTATGTCATGCACTCTTCATGGGCACCTGAAAAACATTCAGACTGCATCATCTAGAACTCCTGTCAGTACTCCCACTGCAGCATAACACGTGTATTTCCAGAATTATTTATGACTTAAAAGCCAGAGAATATGCTTAAACTCAAGTGCTTTCAGAATATCTCCAGTGTAGCAAATATTAATGATCCCATGACACATTTTGAAAAGAATATCAGACTACTAAAAATATCTTTTTATCTTCATCCATGTATTACAGATACCAGTTTGTATCTGTAGTTACTGTATTATCAGCCTGAAAGTGTCCTTTGACAATCCCATTTCATAAATTGAATTTTTCCAGAATAATTTTTGTATAGGTTTAATCAAATGCTCTTGTTTAAAATCCATATTCTAATAAAGAAAAAACCAGGAATTTTCTGAATTCACTGAAAATTATAATAGTCTCATACTAATGTCTAGCTATTATTGACTTAACATTCAACAGGAATACTAACATACATTACAGGTCTTTCAGTAATAACCTAGTATCATAGAATCCTTTGGTTGGGAAGGGACATAAATGGGTCATCTAGTCTGAACCCCCTTCAAATGAGCGGGAACATCTTCATCTAGATTGGGTGGCTCAGAGTCCTGTCCAATCTGAACTTAAATGTTTCCAGGGATGGGGCATCTACCACCTCTCTAGGCAACTTGTTCAGTGTTTTACCATTCTCATTGTAAAAAACTTCCTTACATCTAGTCTAAATCCACCCTCTTTAAGTTTAAAGTCAGTACCCCTTGTCCTCATGCCCTGATAATAAGTTTGTCCCTATTCAGGTACTGAAGGCCACAGATTTCCTTCAAATGGCACAGTAAGTCTCCCTGTAGTCTTCCCTTCTCCAGGCTGAATAACCCCAAGTCTTTCAGTCTGTCCTTGTGGAACAGGTGTTCCCGCCCTCGAATAATTTTTGTGTCCATCCTCTGGACTCAGTCCAACAGATCCATGTCTCTCCTGTGCTGAGGACTCCAGACCTGCATGCAGTATCCCAGGGGTCTTATGAGAGTAAAGTAANCCTTTGGTTGGGAAGGGACATAAATGGGTCATCTAGTCTGAACCCCCTTCAAATGAGCGGGAACATCTTCATCTAGATTGGGTGGCTCAGAGTCCTGTCCAATCTGAACTTAAATGTTTCCAGGGATGGGGCATCTACCACCTCTCTAGGCAACTTGTTCAGTGTTTTACCATTCTCATTGTAAAAAACTTCCTTACATCTAGTCTAAATCCACCCTCTTTAAGTTTAAAGTCAGTACCCCTTGTCCTCATGCCCTGATAATAAGTTTGTCCCTATTCAGGTACTGAAGGCCACAGATTTCCTTCAAATGGCACAGTAAGTCTCCCTGTAGTCTTCCCTTCTCCAGGCTGAATAACCCCAAGTCTTTCAGTCTGTCCTTGTGGAACAGGTGTTCCCGCCCTCGAATAATTTTTGTGTCCATCCTCTGGACTCAGTCCAACAGATCCATGTCTCTCCTGTGCTGAGGACTCCAGACCTGCATGCAGTATCCCAGGGGTCTTATGAGAGTAAAGTAAAGGGGCAGAATCAGCTCCCTTGACCTGCCAACCATGATTCTTTTGATGCATCCCAGGATACAATTGGCTTTCTGGGCAGAAGTGTGCATTGCTGGCTCATATCTAGCTTTCATCCACCAGCACCCTGAAGTCCTTCTCTGCAGGGCTGCTCTCAATCCTTTCATCCTCCAGCCTGTGTTGATACCAGGGGTTGCAGCACCTTGCATTTGCTCTTGTTGAACCTCATGAGGTTCCCATGGGCCCACTTCTTGAGCTTCTCCAGGTCCCTCTAGATGGCATCCTGTCCCTCAGGCATGTCAACCGCACCACTCAGCTTGGTGTCATCTGCAAACTTGATGAGGGTGCACTTAATCCCACTGTCTGTGTCACTGATGAAGATACTAAGCAGTACTGGTCCCAGTATTGAGCCCCAAGGGACATCACTTGTCACTGATCTCTATCTGTTACCCACTATCCTCTGGACCTGACCAACTAGACAATTCCTCATCCACTGAACAGTCCACATATCAAATATATCTCTTTCCAGTCTAGGGAGAAAAATGCTGTGGGGGACCATGTAAAAGGCTTTACAGAAGTCCAGATAAATGGCAACTTTAACCCTTTCCTTGTCCACTGCTGTAGTCACTCCATCATAGGAGGCCTCCCGGTTGGTCATGCAGGGCTTGCCCCTGGTGAAGTCGTGCTAGCTGTCCCAAATCACTGCCCTGTTCTCCATGTGCCTTAGCAGAGCTTCTAGGATCTGTTCCATGATCTTCCCAGGCACAGGAGTGAGGCCGACAGCGTGGTAGTCCCCAGGGTCCTCCTTGCTACCCTTTTTAAAAATCATTGCAATATTTCCCTTTTTCCAGTCACCAGGGACTTCACCTGTCTGCCATGACTTCTCAAGTATCATGGAGAGTGGTTTGGCTACTACATCAGCCAATTCCCTCAGGATTTATCAGGTCCCACAGACTTACATATATTCAGGTTCCTCATGTGGTCTCAAAACTCATCTTCTCTTACAGTGGGAGGAACTCTGCTCCTCCAGTCCCTGCCTTGCAGTCTATATACCTAGAATAGACTCGTAATGGAATACGAGCAATTAGAAAAAAACAATGTATAAGGAGATTATGAAGTTGCTATATGTAAAATCTACCAGATCTAATTTAGCATAGCAGAAAATCTATTGCCATGAAATACGATATAAACCTTAAACTACTTGGTAAGTCATTGTAATACAATAAATGGGATAATGAATCGATTAAGTCATTATGAGCCTAAACTAAATCTACCAAAAGAGGTCAGTAAGAATTATTCTCTTTTTTTTTCCCAGCATTTTTTAAAGACAAACCCAAACCATGCCCCCTTGCTAGATCTTTTTACATTTTTCATTACTTCAGATAGAAAAGACAACGTACAAGACATAATGCTGTCTTCTCCAACAGATTGCCCAAACGTTCCTGAGCTGCACATAAAATTTGATGAAGCCTTTAAGCTGGTAAATCTCTCAGGAGAGCAGTATGAGCAGATTCTCCAGGTGGTTCGGCATCACACAGAAGACACTTCCTACTTGTTGAACAAAATGAAAGAAAGATTTGGGTGGGTGTCTGAATTATCAAATATGACCATCGGACCAGAAAGCATTTTCAATATAGTTAAGGTAAGGGCTGTCTTCTGAAGGGAGTTCTTGATGCCTTTGACCTGCACTTGGCTCATATTTACACTCTTGGGATTTGTAGATGTTTGTATGTGTGTAATATTTGATTGTACAACACAATATTCCTATTCATCCTGAATTTGTGCATCCTTGGTAATCCCTTGATGAGCTGAAACTCCTGAGATTAGAAACTATTTTCTTCTAAATCCTTTCAGCCTGATGGGAGGCTGATAGACTAACCTGAATCACTTTCTGGTAAGAGTAAATTGACACTAGTAGCTTTGACTGGCCTCAGATTACCTTCACAGATAAATTGCACTGTACCAGTCAGTAACACATCCTTATTGGATCAATGAATATCTAGCTATCTCTCTGTGTTTGTACCTATGTATTCCAAAGTTCAAAGAAAGCAAATGTTAGACAGATTGTTGCAGTGGAAGCTGCATAGGTTTGACAGCATCTGTCAATATTCCAATAAATACATAATGATTAATTATATCTCACACACAAGAATACATCCAAGGTAAATTCAATCCATTTTTCTGGGCAAGGGACAAATTCTCCTTTCCAACTCAGAATTACAATGTATTATTATTACTAAAAACCTTTATACAAAATAATGGTGCAATCCACAAGAAAAAAGCACAAAAAAATTACAAGGCGACAGGCACAGTTTCCCAACTCACTCTGAACTATCTGTTCTAGAAAAATGAAGCTACAGAACTAAGTCTGGTTTAGAAAAACACATAGGAATAAATAACTTCAATAACACAAAAGTTGTATTGAAATCAGTGGGACAACTCACGAATTTTCATTAGGAGAATAGAAGTTCTTTAGAGATGTAGTTCATGGTATAAATATTAAGATGCAATTCTTTAATATGGTCTTGCAGTGCCATGTCAGCTCATTCCACCACGTACAATAAGCTTTGGCATTAATTCAGACACCCACTGTCTTTTCAGAAGAAAGCAATTTAAAGAAAGAAGTCTATTTAATTTTCCCCTATTAAAGACAGTGGGCACAGTAGGCATAAACAAAACTGAAAGTACACAGTAGTTTGCAGTATCTAAAGTACTGATCTCTTCTAGGTTGTACCTGGGGATGCCTCCAGTAAAAATGAAACTGTGGTAGATGTGAATATTCTGACTTCACCTACTTTCACCATTAAAGTTCCTCCCAACTTAGACCCAAAGAGTGCTGACTTCATTGAATATGTAGCTGGGAAAGCACTGCAACTGTATAAGCAGAATTTTTAAGTGGTAAGTTCATTCTTTCTCCTTTTAGAAAACACAAGTCTTCCTAAGAGGTGTTTACATTGCAATAAACTTTAGATGGAACAGAATTTAGTCACACTATATACAAGACTGCCTCCTCAGAAACTACATATTGATTGAGACAAACACAAGCATTATGGAAAGCACAAACACTCAATGTTCTAGCCTGTAAATACAGACATGCTGATGTTAAATGACTTGACTTATTTAACAGTGAAACCCTCGATCTTTAAGTAACATCTGGGATGAGGTAATGTGGTTATAAATATTTCTTCAGAAAAGAATTGCCTCACAACCACAGTCCAGTGTCTTGGCATTGAAAACCATGTCTTTGTATTCATTCATCATGAATGAGCTGGAATTACCACTATTCATTATGTTTTTTCTCACTGGTGTTTAAGAGCATGCTCATACTATTTTTTAAGATAACAGAGTGCAAAGTGAGTATCACCACCAGGACTTGAAAGAACTGTCTTACCATAACATTTCTCCATTAGCATCACTCCACTCAGATTAACTGTGTAAACAGAGTCAGCAGTTTGACTTGCAGGAACATGCACTGAAAGATCCTTCTCATGGGCTTCTAACCATTTTGCTAGAAAGGGCACACAAGAAGCCCCTCTTCATGTTTAAGGGATTTCCATACAAGCAAGGAAGAACCCGGCAGGCAGACAGGGAGAAAAAAAGGCTTCATGTTCTCTAACCCCATAAGGAATCTCCAGGAAAGATGGGGTGGTTTTAGGTGGCATCACGCTGCTGTGGGGATTGTAAGCCACCCTTCCCTGGGTTTCCCTTTCCAGGGAGTTCTGGGATGCACAGCTTTAGTGGCCTCCAACTCTCACAGCTGGTTTCACCAGGGCGCACAGCCACAAGATGCATGAGACCTTCAGGTAAATCATTACATTTTCCCCCCAGTCTTCTGAGAAGAACTAGATTTGGACATAGCTCCCCTTTAGGTCATGGGTGTTTGATATCTTCAACTCAGTAATTGAAGCATGACCTAAACACACAGAGAAGTTCCAGGAGGCATGTGAAAAGCATTCAATATTAACTAAGTACATCAAGAAAATGTCAGTATTTTGTATTAACTCTGGTTATTCTTTTGAGGTCAGATGCACAATTTCTAAACAGATGAAAGCAATCACTCCCACCAAAGAGGCTGAGGTGGGCTGCAGAATTTAGACATAATACAATAAGCCTCACCATGAACTTTGCTTAGGTATTTATTGTTGAAATTATATGTATATTATATTTAAAATACAAACATTTTGATATTTATAAACATATCAAATAAAATGCTCAGTTTCAATTTCAAATTTTCTTCAAAATTCTCTGTAATTTATATGCACTTATGGACAATATATACTCTACAGATCATGCAATACTAATCTTCAAGGCCTAATAATGACAATAATGATTTCCTTAGTACGATTATGATTTTTAGCCTGAATCTTAGGCTGATTTTCCTGTGCAACATATCTTGTGTGGGCATTTCATACCCAAGAAAAATTAGTGGTGTTAATTTCCAAATCACACTATCATTTTACGTTCAGTTTGCACAAGATTTAGGATACAAGAAAATGAAAAATTCTATTAGGATGGAAAAAGGAAAAAATCCATTTCTCTTTGCATTTTTTTGTCATGTATATTTCTATAGTAGGGCACTGACACATTCCACATATACTAATTTTTCTAACATATTTTTCTCACTCCAAAACAAATGTGTATAATTTCTTTTTTTTTTTCCTCCTAGGAAAGAAGATGTATGAAATGTTTCTTCCTTGACCCCTATGCTCAACATACAGCTAATTGTTAAATTACTATGGTTAAAATAGTTGCATATAAATAAAACTTTGCTTAGTAAATACTGTGACACATGAGCTAATAACCAAAGAGTGTAGAAATATTTTAAACGAAAACCAAATCTATTTTAATATTCATTTGTTTAAATTAGATGTTATTTATGTTGTAAATTAGGTAATCTTTGATAACAGGCTGTGGCTCTGGTTATGTAAAGATTTAAGGAAATAATCAGCTGTAAGCATACAAGTAATTTCTATTTGCATTCTTAAATTCAAGCACATTCTTAAGCCTTTTCAAGATTGGCCCCTACAGATGTTGCACATTCAGCTAAGTCTGAATCAATCAGATTTCCATATGAATGTAGCATATTATTTTGCTATGAAAATGTTCCAGTTCTCCCTACAGTTGCTTTTGATGTTTATTGTGTACATTAAATGACTTTTCTGAATATGGAGTAATGAGTAAGTCTTCTGCCTTTGGCATTTCTTACTTGTAGTTTGACTCTGGAGTTTATTTTTTAATTAATTAAAAGCATTTCCCAGTAAAGAAGTTTGTTTTTTCCTAAATTATGCACATTAGCTTTCAGCAGTATTTGTAAATTATAATAAAGGTTAAGAACTGATATATCTCTCAGCTAGAAGCAGAGCTCCAGGTGATTTGGTTTCATTTGCTGTGCTCAGCATTTCCAAGCATTTTTAGCACACAGATATATATGAACCATTTCCAATTGCATCTCTTCTAAATAAATTGCATTAATTTCAAAGCGTACAAACCCATCTGTATTAGATACTCATATAGAAAAATATCCACAATATCCACACTGTAGTTATACTTTATGTTTTCATTTACTTCTATACATACAAGTAAGTATACAAATTTATACAAGAAAAAGGCCATTTCATTGTTTAAATAATGGGAAAGATGATTTTCTGCCTGCTGCAAGAAAAGATAACCTTTTCTACTCCACAGTCCTTTGTTATCCTTAACTTTCATCTTATAGACCTGTATTACAGGCTCCTAATTGTGAGAGATTAGCAGTCATAACTCCTGTAATTACACCAGTTGTCAGAAAGCTGAGCTTTATCTGAGAGATAAGTGACTCTTACAAAATGGTTGACTTCTAAGAGATACTAACAAAGAAATATTCAGAGAAGAGTCAGTTTGTTCTGACTAGCAGAGACTATAACTAGAAAATGTTCAGAGAACATTGGGAACAGTTGCAATCAGACACAGGTCAGGATGCAAAACGACACTGAGACACCAGAGAAGCTGAGTTCAACAAGATGAGGCTCAATAGAAGTGTCAACAACTACCCTTAGTGAGAAAACAAATGTGTCTATAAAATATGAAGCAGAAACCGCATGACAAGGTATGGCATGAAAAGATCTTGGTATCACAGAATCAACCAGGTTGGAAAAGACCTCTATGATCATCGAGTCCAACCTATGACCCAACACCAGCATGTCAACTAGACCCTGTCCACATCCAGTCTTTCCTTAAACACCTCCAGAGATGGTTACTCCACCACCTCCCTGAACTGGCACTTCATTCCAATGTCTAATCATCCCTTCTGTGAAGAAACTCCTCCTGATGACCAACCTGAGCCTCCCCTGGCACAACTGCAGGCTGTGTCCTCTTGCTCTGTCACTTGTTGCCTGACAGAAAAGGCCGACCCCACCTGGCTATACTTTCCTTTCAAGTAGTTGTAGAGAGCAATAAGGTCAACCCTGAGCCTCCTCTTCTCCAGGCTAAACAACTCCAGCTCCCTCAGATGCTCCTCATAGGACTTGTGCTCCAGACCCTTCACCAGCTTTCTTGCCCTTCTCTGGACTCGCTCTGGCACCTCAATGTCCTTTAAAAGCAGAGGTCAAAGTAACTCTGCTCCAGTGTGGAAGATGAGCTGAGCCTGGGGCATGGCATTGTAGGAGCACCACACCAAAGACGTGGGAGGCTGGCATCAGGCTGCACTGGGGCTTTGGTGGTTCTGGATATCCCAGCTGGGGGTATCCAATGCCAGATGCGTGTGGCCTGCCACACCCAGCTAAGCGTTTTGGGTTTGTTTAGCCCTGAAACAGGATGCCTGAGGCTACAGAGAGAGGAAGGATGACGACAAATGCCAACAGAACTTTCCAGCATGAGATGAGCCTGGAGAGCAGCAACTTCGCCATAGGGGCAGATGGAAGTAAAGTCACAGAATCACAGAACAGCGAGGTTGAACGAGACCTATGAGACCACCGACTCCAACCCGTGACCGAACGCCACCATGCCAACTAGACCATGGCATCAAGTGCCGCGTCCAGTCTTCCTTTAAACACTTCCCTGGGCAGTCCATTCTGGTATCTCATCGCACGCCCTGTGAAGAAATTCTTCCCGATGTCCAACATAAACAAGTTGGTACGGTCTGGAGCGCTGACTTGGGCCAGGTGCTGGGGACAGCCCTTCCTCGGGGGGGAGGGTACAGCGCCGTGCGGGGCCACAGGCAAAGACCACGGCACCCCGGAGCCCTCGGCAGGGAAGTCGACAGGGAAAAGCGGGAGGAGGATGGAGCGGGGCCGCCCTGCCCCGCCCCGCCCCGCCCCGTCCCGCTTTCCCCTGGGCGCCGCTTGGCGCGAAAGCCGTGGGTTGGCGGGCGAGCCGCGC
>WBMV01002004.1:88448-190519 GCA_013396655.1 Campylorhamphus procurvoides | reverse complement strand
CTTTGCCAACTCCTTCCTCTTTTCTCAGAACAGCCATCCCCAGCAACTGCGCAAAAACAATCTTTTCTCAGTTTAAAGACTTTGAATGTCTTATTGGAAGCATTAACATGGCTTTCCAATAAGTTCCTGAATAAACTTACCATTGGACAGAGTAATAAGGAAAGAATTGGCTCAAAACAAGGACTGAGTGAATACAGGTCTGTGCAAGTATTTGCACCTGCTGTTAGGGGAAGAAGCGCTGTCCCTGTGACACAATGCCTCAGTTTTTATTGTTTTAACTTAGTGTGTTTATACCACCATTTTGCAATGCTGTGTTCCCCAAAGGAAGTGGAGTGTAAGCTCCTTCTAAGAAAGATGATTGTGTTAACTTTTCTTGACCTTCATATGAGTTGCTCAAATATAAAATGATTGGGGGAAAACTTTTACATGAGTTGCATCTTTTTTTCCATTGTCACTATAATTGGTGTAAGAAGAAGAGAAAGAAGGTTCTAGGCTGGGCAGTTGTAAAGAAATAAACATTCCAGGACATCATGGCTTCTCCGAATAAAGCTATGTATTTATTTGTGGTGATAATTTTAGTGGTTAAAATGTAACTAGTGGATAAATAGGTAAGAGGGTAAAAGAAATCTCAGTGGCGTGAGAGGTTTCTGACTCTTGAAAGGGTTTTGATCCCATCTGAGAGTTTGGGGGGTGGGGGGGAGGGGAAAGCAATAGTAATTATCTAGTTAATAGGCACCAGGGTCTGCTTTTCTCCCTTTTCCAGGGTCTGCTTTTATCAACTGATACGTTACAGTTACTGAATTACAGTAACACGCAGCAAAAATATGAGGATAAACTTGCAAGTAGGGCAAGGCACAATTAAATCTGAAAATTGAGATCTGAAACATTAATTAGAAAATCATTAATTACCACTCATGATAATATACCTTTGTATCTTTCCTTCCTTCTGTTCTTCCCCCTCTTGAAAAAAAGTATAAATTCCAATTTATCACTTCATGAAGGAAAATGGAGTTATATTCTGCTTCCATGCAATCTCATAATGACTTGGGGATTGAAAACACTGGTTCATCTAATTCTTAAGAAGTCCACTGTGTTCTTATGGCTGAGGGGAATAAGAAAGCAAGAAGATGAGGACTGGCTAAAAGGAAATGTTCAAAAAGAGATTTAGTTTAAAGAAGAAAATACGGAGTCTCTATCAATATAAAAATTACATTGGACTAGATTGTTTTCTCAGTAAGCACATTTCAAATGTGGTTAATTTAATTTGAGGAAGGCTGTGAGTATGGCCTCATAATATACAACTAGTTGTTGTGAATTCAGTGAAAATACTCTCTACAGAAGGTATGTGAAAATTCAAGCATTTGCAAGGTTTGGGAAATACAAGAGGGGAGATTTATTACCGGGAACTACAAATCAAAGTGATTTCTGATTCACCCGCAGGTAGAAAGGACACTACCTATTATTTCTGATATGTTTTTTCGTTTCATGGACAATGTGAATATTTCAGGTTTTCAAGATACTTAACAGCAATGATGGTAAAAATGTGTAGGAAAAAAAAATCACCTAATTTTTTGTCTTTCATTTGGTTGGCAAAAAGGCCAGCAAATCACTATTCCTGCTTAGAATGACAGCAAGCTTTCTTTGTTCTCTGAATTATTGATAATTAAGAAAATAAATGTTCTGAGGTCAATTGTGAGTTTGTGTATGTTACTGTGATTGGGTATTGAAAATATTTTGACTTCTAAAGAAATTTTCAAGCAAGGTAGGTTTTCTTGTTTGTTTCTTTCTTTTTGGGAAGAAATTGCACATTTTTTGGGGGGGGAACTGCTTGCTTAGTGTTGTGTTATGGTACAGCTTTGGGAGGTTTTTGTTTTGGGTTTTTTGTGGGTTTTTTGGGTTTTTTTTGTTTTGTTTTGTTTGTTTGGGGTGTGTTTGTTTTTGTTGTTTGGGGTTTTTTTTAAATGTTAGAAACATGGTGAAACTTGAAAATATTCCCCATCTGTTGGTGAATTATTATCATGTACAAGATATTCTGCATTTGACACGACTAGTTATCACCACCAAAATAGATTTAGGGACCATGTAGCTTGCTTGATTCAGTTGGATGGCACTTTGTCACTCCATAAACAGTTTTGATCCCCTTCAGGAGCTCATAGGGAACACAAAATGACCACATGATTTTCACATAGCTGAAGAGAACATGAAGGTGATGACTTTCTACTCTTGTGAAAAACATGGAGCTGGCTGAACTGGACTGCAGTGTTGCCCCCACCCATGGCAGGCTGGAGAGACTATGGAGGTACCTGGGAGGCCCAACACTAAATCAGTTAGAGGAGACCAGCCCTTAGTGTCATTATGTAACACTAACTCAGTGTTAGTGTGCACTCACTGTAAAGGTGACTATTAGTGCTCCAAGACTATTAGCACTATTTCTATGGAAAGCTGCTCTTTTCATACATGACTACACCATGCAGCACAGATGTTAGGAATTTTCTCTGTATCAGATGATCTGATGAGCATTGTAATCTTCCTTAATGTGCTTTAAAATTCTGTGGTTAGTCCTCAGTTGATGTAGTTCATTTTTATATTTATAAGTCAGACACAGGGCACATCAGGTCTCCAGAAGACGCATCAAGTCAGTAAGTTCCACAGTCCTGGTGGCATGCAGAATTGTATTCATCTCATCCCAGTTTCCTAAAGAAAAAAGTCTAACAGATTTTTGACTTTCAGAAGAATTAGGGTTTGGCAATGCCTATTCACATCTATGAAGACTGGGGACACCAGAGGGTTAGTGGATTAGGGAATTCCACCTTTGGCACAGAATTTCATTGCTGGACCTTACAACAGTTGTCTTCGCCATATAAATGAAATACTACAAGCTTCCAGCTACCAAAGATGTCCATAAATTGTCATTTCTATTAACATGTGATTTGTGCAGACAGAAGTCATTATAATGATTCAAAGCTCTAATCATCATGATAATGGAGCATAATTGCTAGGCTCCTTAAAAACTTTAGGACAATCTATGCTAATACCATCTGAAGGCTAGCAGCAATTTATTAGTTCTATTTTGATCAAACTCCTATTTTTCAGGGATAAAAAAAAGGCGTTTTAGTTATGTACTTGAAAAAAAAATCTTGGGACTGTAGTTTCAGGCAGACAGTTTTACTTTCCCCCTTTAGTAAATAAAGAACAGAGAATTCTCATGTGCAGTCTAATAGATGAACATGCTTTTATTAAAAATAGGTAATCAAGCTTTTAAAAGGGTTTAATTATATTAATTTTCTCCTTTTTTTGTTGTTTTTTTGTTTTCCCCTTAAGGCTACTATAGAGCATGAAAAAAGCCCAGTCTGGAAATAGTCTAATTTTAAATGATCTGTTTTCAGTGCTGATATCAGTTGGGGTGCTCTGAAGATATGCGTCCTGCACATCTACTTCAGTGCAAGAAGAGTTTCTTATCTAAAGGCAGTCAACAGTTACATTTATTCTCAGGACAAAAGCTCAAATGTGAAGGTGACATTTCACATTAGCCCAACATTGGCCTCACAAGTACTCATCTGCAAAATGGGGGCATTCTGCCACATTAAGGCCCCTTTTTAGCACACTTTGGTTTTTATAATTTGCTTTCTTTGCATACATTAGAACAGAAAAAACACACAGCAATGTTTTGTCCAGTCCATGAAGGTAATCTTTTTTTTATTATGGGACAGTCTGTTTGAACAGAAGAGCCAGTGCTTTTAACACCTCTTTTGTGTTAGCTAGACAGCACTCTGAAATTGCTTCTAGTTTTCTTGCAAATATCACTTAACACTCTTCCTCTGAATAGCATCAGGATCTTTGCTATACTTGCTATGTGTGATGCTGTGAGTTGGTGACTGTCATTCAGTAAAGTACTTCTGCCCTGAATAGTACATACATTTCTAGATAATTCATATCCATGATGATTTCTTTCTCTCCCTATCTTCCTTTTTTGTCTTTTTTTATTTGTATTACTACCACGGTAGAAGGTCTACCAGGCCTTCTCTGAGGGCATATGGGACCTTTGGAAAAAGAGGTCCTTCCCCACACTTGTCAGTTGTACCTCATGGTTTGATCTGTACCATTTATTCTCTTTCATGTAGCTTTTCTGAGTATGTTCAGATATCCCTCAGTTTTATTTTCAGTTTCCTGCTTGCTACAGCCTGAAGAGTGTAAGCAAGTAAATATTTCCCTACATAAATAAAAATGATCTCTTGATCAGTATTTGCATCTCTAGTAAACAGAGACTGATGTTAGGTAAGCTGTCCTGATGTACAGAGTTGCTTAGTTTTTGCAAGGTTTCATAAATACTATCAAGAAATTCTCCACCTTTTTCCAGGTATTGCCAGTAACACTGATCCAAATATACTCTGCAGTGTGTTTTATGGAAACACATTTTTTATAGTAGAGGTAATTGTCTGCAGCCAATATGCTGGGTTTAATAAGCAAAGTTATGTTTGTCTGGGGGACTTTTTCACAAAACATAATTGATTATGACAGCTTGGTTATGACAAGCTGATGTATACATCAGTTTAAAAGCTTGTCATCCACTTGATGCGTTAATTCAAGTCCTTTGTGCATGCCAAAGTTCCTATTCTAGGCAGAGCATATGGTCTGTCACTTAGAACATGACATGTTTTTAGATCACTGTGTCTGCAAGTGTACTGGCCCTGAATGTGAATGTACAGGCTTGCCCTGTAAAAGCTGGCACCAATTTATTAGCCATTCAAGTAGTTCTGCTCTGTTGTTGGGACTCTTTATAGCCTAAGCATGAGGAAAGATGTCCAGAATTTAGCCCACAGCTCTCCTTTACTATCTTTTGAATTTTCCCTGTGAGAAATGGCTTCCATTCATCCACCAGCTGAAATAATATTCATAGAAGCATAAATGTATGCAGTCATATTTCTCTGTAATTGTTATGTTGACAAGTCTCATAACTTCATAGGCAATTCTCTTGGCTTACTGGTAGTGAGGTTGATTTTATAGAGATTCCTTAATTCATCAGAGTTAACTAGACTTTATCCAAATAAAGATAAACTGAAGCAAAAATACAAACAAAAATCAAACTTTAAGGAAAGAGCTGTTCATTTAAACTTTTGATCAGCCACTGTGAGTAACAGCAGGGAAGTAGAATCTGTGATCATGTAGGAATGATTTCCTCTGCAATGAATCAGAATAAGGTTCAAATTCCACTCATCTGTGACAGTTGATGGGCATGAACCCACTCCAGTGAGAGAACAGTTTATTAATGGTCACATGCAATCACATATATACCCCAATGGGGGCAGTTACACAGACGTGGAATGCGTGTAAACCCAACAAACTGTTTTAAAGTCCTTCTCTTGGGCATGTGCAGTCGGGTACTCCTTTCGTGGGCTTAGGTGCAAACTTCAGCTCTCAGTGTGCCATGTGACAGTTATTCTGTGAAGTACCCTTCCCCCACACTCACCTATTATGCAAAAAGGAAAAAAAATAGTTAGATATTTGTTCTCTGAAGCTTGATGCAGTGACCAAAGTATATGCACGTTAGAGTCACTGCCTTTGTATAAAATTAGGTAGGCTACAGACTTAATGAAAAATACTAAAATCCCCATTTCAAACTCAACGAGAAGCAGTATGCTGCTTTTGTGAATGAACCAGACTATTTACAAATTTACTGAATTTGCAACCAAGTTTTCCCTCCCCAAAGAAGTGTAGCAACTGGAACAAAGACATCTCTAAGTATAATACTGAAAACACAAAGCATGTCTCTTTGGATGTTCATTTGCATTCTGAGTTGCTTAGTGCAATTAATCTTCTTCCATTGTCTTTCTGTCTGCAGTTATTGATATGAACATGCTTTCTTTGTTTTCATAAACTGATTAGCAAACGTCAGCAACAGAATATGAATATCTGTAGTCATACATGTCCTGGAGCATTTGCTATGCATGTTTTACTATTAGTTATTCACTTAATTTTTGGTTTTTTTCCTCACAGTGGTTGTCACCATTCACTTGGGAAGCAGAAAAGGTACTTTATGACTTGGGTGAAAAGATGAATGCCAGCCTGCTGAATGCTAAATCTTGGGATGAGAAGTTGTGAGAAACACATAGGATATGTTTTATCCAGCTGTGGGAACAAGTGTGTTGCCAGACCACTTGAAGGGATAAGCTGCAGGCAGCATTGATGGAACTTTTCCACAGAAATGTTCCTTATTCTATTTTTTCTGCTCAAAGAAAACAGTCGAGTGAAGGATCCACTATGCTGAGTCGTATTCATGTGAATGGCTGATAAATACCCTACTGGCATCAGAATTTAGGCATGAATACTGTTAACATTTCTATGCTCTTTCTGGTTTTGTTCCTCAAAACATGTAAAGAAGGAGAGGAAGCACCCTTCCAAATCTGTGCAGGCAGAAAAACTCACCTGAGCGTAGAACATGTGAAAATCAATAAGTGTAGGACATTAACATAATGAAAGACAAAGATTACAGTATTGTTTTGGAATCTCTGAAAGAGATCATGGCAAGGTTATGCAATGGTATTTAAAAATGGACTTGTAGGAAAACATAGAATCATTCCTGCAAAGGTGGGTCTAGGCCTGGACTGAGGTACCAAATGGAAGTATTACTTGCCCTTGCACATGTATTTACAGAGGGAAGACTTGTGTGAGTCTTACAACACCTTGCAATGCATGCTAAAGGAAATTAATGGTAGCTAATTTGACTGTGATGAGGATGTTTCTGGTTTTGTGAGGAATGTATCTGATTTCTTCTGCTTCCTCATAAAAAAATTAACAGACTTGCTAGCTGTATTGTTTACAGCGAGCAGTTCAACATATGCTCTGATTAATGCTCGCTGTTTCTGCACTTGCATGGGACAGCGAGAAGGTGACTTGTATTGCCAACAACTCTGCTCAGATGCAGTTTAAAAAAATTAAAATTTTCCAGTATTCAAAAATACATGTCAATCACTGATTTCTGTCAGTGTTCATTTCATTATCACCTGAGCTACTTATGAAGGTCACACTTAAAAATTTATGTCACGAAACAAACTCTGCTCAAGGAGCAATAGAATGTGAGAGATGCTTATTTTGTCCTAATTTACAGTGCCAGTGAACATGTACAAAGGGTGTAGTGTGTAAGCATTGGGAATGGGATTTGGTGATTTGAACCAGTTTCTTGGTTTGTATATCTTTGTTTTAGAAGTTTTGCTGCATATGAATTTCATTCTGTAGTAGTTGGACTACAGAGTAGTTGGACTGCTCTGTTGGTTTTGAATGGTCGATGGAAACTATCACAGGCTCTGCAGCTGCCTCTGCAAGGAGCTGAATGGGTACCTGAGTGGTGCAATGCTTCTTCTCAATTTAGGCTTTTCTGGAGATTATGTATGTGCTATAGCGAGACAGTTGTAATTAGGAGTGACTTATACACTGAACAAAAGCAGTAAGAATTTAAGGATGAAAACATGAGGCAACTTTGTAGAAATAGAACTGAAGTGTAAGGCTTAGGCTTAATTTAGGCCTAGTTAATTATATTAATAGCAAATGTTTTCTAGTATTGCTTGTGAATATGGGATGGTTTTTGCACAGGGAGAGAAGGAAGTTTTTAAAATCTTTGGTGGCTAATATATCTAGACATAGTATTATGAGCCTAGAATAAATAAGACAAAATGGTCTAGGAGGAGCTCTGATCTGCCTTCACAGTGGTGTAGTTCCACCAATTACAATAGGCCTTTTGTGAGAGAAATCAATTTAAAATTAAAGCACTTATATTTATAAAGTTCTCTTTGATCAAGGCCCTCTGGATTGAATGAGTCTTACAATGTCTAAAATATAATAAAAAATTCCCTGTTGAAAAAATTGTACTAGGTTGTTTCAATAATTTGTTCAAGGCTGCAGATCAGAGGAATTGAGAAACAATATTCGGTTCACTTTTCTTAAGTGCTTTGACTGCACTTGTCTCTAACATACTTGACTGATACTGATAGAATAGGGTAAAAATAAGTGTGAGAAGAAAACCATTGTGAGAAAATCAGTGAGCCGCTTTCATTATTGTATCTTGATACAATAATGCTATTACAAAGCAATGATTGCTTTCAGGATGCTATATTGAATGAAAACTGGAGTAAAGAAAAATAGAAATTAAAAGTCTGTTGGCAAATACTGAGTAAACAGTAAACAGCTGCTCCTCGCATCTTTTAAAAGCAAAAAACCCAACCCACTCCTCAGCTGGGCCAGTTGTATCTTTTTGTATATGTGGGTACTATTGAATCTACATCAGTACAGCTGCTGAAGAACTGCAGTTTCCATTCTGCAGAATGGATTTGACAGTATTTCAAGACTTGCTTTTAAACTAGATAGGATAAAAATCTTTCCAGAGAATCAAAAGCATGTTGCATCAAGCTAGCTTGATATAGTTCCCTACTGCCATCAGCTTTAGTATCAGGATCACTTGATAGTTTTAGTGCATCAGATGCTGTGTCACCCTTCACCTTTATGGACTGAGATCTTCAGACCAGTGTTATCTCCCGTTGTTTGCTTTTGGTCCCATAACAGGACTTGGTGGTTCAATCAGGGTGTTAAGTTTGGTGCCAGACAGGGGAATATATACCTGCCAGTGAGGACGGTCTATGGAGTAGAATGAGATAAGAGTTACTTTAGCATTTTTACCAGGGGGGTTGATCTTGAGTAACTGGAAGATAAAAGGGTAGATGAAATTCAATCTAGATGGTGCACCCTGGGGGCAAAAATGTCTTAAATAAAATTATGGGCTTTAAACAGACTTAATGGTCAAGAGAAAGATACTGGTGTTGTCCTAAATGGCAGCATTTACTTTGCTATCTTGTTTCAGTCAAAAAAAAGTGAATCGAGGTTTGGAATTACTAGCTAAGGAATGGCACACAAGCAAGAGATCATTATTAGGCCACTGTATAAATCTGTAGTTCAGCTCTATCTTAAATATTACATGGAGTTCTGAGTCTTCCATCTCAAACTGGACATTATAGAATCATAGAAGAGTCCAAAAAAAAGTATAAAAATGGTTGGAAGGATGAAAAGAGGCTTCCACAGGACGAAAAATAAGGTGGGAAGGGGTTGTAGAGGTAGATGTGATACACTTAAAGATTCAAAGAGTTAAGAGGGACTCGAAGGGGCTAAATAACAAATAATTGTTTGGTTGTCCCTGCATAAGAAATTATGGGAGTAATTTAATAGATGGTTGGTTCTTCCCACAATATGTAATTGGATTGTAGAACTCCTTGCCACAAGATTCTAGAGTGACAAAAAGCTAAATAAAAAACTAAACTCCAAAAGCAAGCAAATATACATCCTACTGGACAGTTAAGGAGGGAAGGAAAAAAAAGAATAAAGAAATCACTTGAGATATATTAAAGTGTCACTGCTGGACCCCAGAGATTAATTTGAGATAAGTTACTACTTACCCTATCCTCCTACAGTTCCCTTTGCATTCGCTATTGGTCATGCTGAGCTAATTGTATATTTGCTATTTTAAAAGCACACTGTTAGGAAAAAAAATCCATATTTTTAAATGGAAAAATAAAGTGAAGCTTTGTATAGAGCTTCACTTATGCTTCTTTGATTTCACTGGTATTAACAGTTGCGCTCTGTAATCCTGGGATATACTGATAGTAAGAGGAGGATTGAAAACAACTGATATTCCTTGACCTGTTGGCTCACTGAGGAATTAAAGAAGACACCACAAAAATGCAGGAGTTAAAAGGTGTGAAGCAGCATTTTCCCATATATTGGTGCATGACTTTTTATGCTTTGTTTTGTTCTGAACACAAGGCCTATGCAGCCTTGTACAAGAACTTTGTCACCAAAGAAGTGTCTGGTCTTCATTTCAGAGAGAGGCAGCAATTTCTTTTTGTTAGAGTTACTAGCCCTCTAGATGCTGGACCCACTAATTGGGTCATAGAGGGCCCACTTACAGAACTTCTATCAAAGGATGCTTACCCCAACCTTACCTGCTGCTTCAGGAGGAAGAAGATAGGTTTGCCACTGCTGTGAGGCACAGAAGTCAAACAGGAATATGTTTAAATATATTCGTTAAGAAAACAGAGCTAATATAAAACAAAAATGGAGACTACAATATGGATTCTTCTGGGAGGTAAGACTGATTTATTTAATGAGGGAAGAATAAATATGTGAAATGTTTCTCTTTCTCTTTGTTTCCAGAGTGTGTATGGTTCTAGAAATTGTCTGCTTAATAAATTAAACTGCAGCAATGTTCACAGTGGAAAAAGAGAAATTAAACTGGTTATTGAACTTCTGCCACAGAAGGGAAATTATTTTTCCTTAAACTAAATGTGGTTAAAGTAGAGCTACAGAAAAAGAAAGGGATTTTTTTCTTTTCTCCAGAAATTCATTTTCTCTGACATTATACTGTTTTCATTCTTATTTCTTGGATAAAACAACACTCTTTGCAAGTGTTTTGCTACTAAATGATTCACTTTTTTTCCTGACTTAGTAACTCAACTGAAAATGAATGTCCAGAACTGCAATGAATTCTCAATTCATTCTGGTGCAATTTCGTAACTAAATTATTGTTAAATAATATTGCTTACAAAATTACAAAACCCCACAAAATGTAAGGAGTGGCTGAGGTCACTTGGTTTATTCAGCCTAGAGAACACTGAGGGGAGACCTCATTGCAGTTTTTAACATCCTCATGAGGGGAAGCAGAGGGGCAGGTCCCATCTTCTCACTCTCATGACCGGTGGAAGGACCCGAGGGAATGGCCTGACCTTGTGTCAGGGGAGGTTTAGGCTGGATATCAGGGAAAAGGCTTTCAGCCAGACGGTGATTGGGCACTAGAACAGGCTCACCAGGAAAGTGGTCACAGCGTCAAGCCTGAGAGAATTCAAGAAGCATTTAGACAATATTTTCAGGCACATAGTGTGACTCTTGGGATGTCCTGCAAAAGGCCAGGAGTTGGACTTGATGATCCTGATGGGTCCCTTCCAACTCAGTATATTCTGTGATTCTATGGCATTTAAAGACTTCATTCCTTGTAGGTCTGAAACAAGGCTATTAAGGAAAAATCTTATTTACATAATCCTAAATTTTATCGTGGAAACTTTTATTTTAGAAGCAAAGATATCTGCTAGACAAAATGAATGTATG
This sequence comes from Campylorhamphus procurvoides, assembly GCA_013396655.1. Taxonomy (NCBI): domain Eukaryota; kingdom Metazoa; phylum Chordata; class Aves; order Passeriformes; family Dendrocolaptidae; genus Campylorhamphus; species Campylorhamphus procurvoides. The sequence goes on along the minus strand of WBMV01002004.1, from coordinate 179,377 downwards.
TGTATATTTTAGAATTATATTTCAGTAGACCAAACTATTCATTGATTCTGTTGCTAAAGAGATGAAAAATTCTATTTTTCTTAGTTCTAATATTACTGTTGCCAAGAATATTTGTCTTGAGTTATTAAAATGATCAAATAGACCCAAATGTTTTTTGTAATTTCTAAAAAAATTTATTAGTCAAGAGTTATATGCTAAAACATTGTGAATAATTTCAAGTATTTTTACTTTATTGGAAAATCCTAGGACTGTACAAAGCATCTGATATGAGGAAAATGTTAATTCAAAAGACAGTTTTACACAACGTAGTTGGTTGCACAGCATTAGAGTCATCTAACACCTACTTCAGTGGAAGGTAATGGTGTCAACAGTATGAGCATGTTATGGCCAGGAATTAATTTAAGGAAAATTAATGTATCTTAGCTTAGTAGAAGAGAGAATTAATATTCTTATCTTCAACTAGCAATATTTGCTAGTTTTGTTGCTCTGAGTCCTTTAAAAAATATATTTATGAAGGTAAATATATGAAATGTGTGCACTATATTTATCTGTTCTTATAGTTCTGCAAATTTTAGTGGTTGTTTTGTTTTATTAAGTACACAGTTTTGTATAACTCCATGTGGTGGCAAAGTTATGTGATGTCATACTGAAGTTCTTTGATTCATAATGCCATAGTTGTTACCATTGCTTTTAACGGAAAGAAAGCTATGTCTTTGATAGACAAGACACCGTTAACAAAGTCTTACGCAGTATTTACAAGCATCCCTATGCATTGCAGAGATTTCAGATTAATTTTGGTAGTTTTTTGTTAATGATTGAATGATGTTGAGGAGCATTTCACCATGGCATAGAAGATCAATGAACTACTTGTTTCTCATAATTAGGGTATGACTTAGAGCCAGTCCAGCTCAGCTGGGCAGGGCTCAGAAGGTGAGAGCTGTGGAAATACACTCTTCCTACCATCACTTGACATTGTTGGGGTAGTAGGACTCAATGATCTTAAGGATCTTTTCCAACATAAATGATTCTATGTCAACACAATCTTAGTCTGCAATTTTCAAAATGCTATTTCTCTTCAGCTTGAGAGTTACATGGACAATTTGAGCACACTGAATTATAAACACATCAATCCTTTATCTTTTGGTAGTCACAGAAGAAAGCAGTTGCACTTTTGTAGCTTTCAGTTTAATACAGATTGCATTTTGAACAGTATGTTGTGTATATACTGTCAAACACTCTGATCATGGTGATATCTTGCAGACCTCTTGATTATATCCTCTTATTTGTTGAAGTTCAGTTATCACATTCACAACATCAAAGAAGTGGGAAATATATACAGATGTCCAGCTGTGTATTTCATACAGATATGTTATTTCATAATCATTCTTAAGAAAGGTAGTATTTATAAAACATACTCTGGAAAGAAAAAAACCCCACCATTTTAAAGGTCTTTAGATGAAAGTATGGTAAAATTCTGATCAGGATAAATGCAAGTCTAAGCAAGGATATGTCAGGTGGCCAAGTGAAAATAAGTTTTGGGCATATACCATAATTCAGTTAAAGGGTGCTTCTTTGCTTGTGGAAGTTTATTTGATTTTATTCTACAGGGAAAGGCAGAAAATAGTTTTGTTGCCGTGGTGTTTCTCCCAGGAACATTCAGGAAGTCTAACATGTTTGTGAGAAAGATGACAGTTCTGCTTCTTTTATGACATTGGTAATTGATTTATATGTTAAGGAATATGACAATAACATGGAAACTTACAGCACAAAGTATTTACAGCTGAGCTTTATCCAGGGTCTAACAGCAGCACTGAAACCACACTTTTTAATAGTGACAACCTGTACAACTATGAAAATATTATAAGTCTTTCTAATCTGCTGCTCCATCAAATATCCCTGCATGAAAAAGAAGCAGGGTGGGAGAGAAGGGAGAGGGAAACATCAGCCATTCTACTTGCATCTCTCCTCTCTCTTGGTTCCAGCACCTGTACATTGTGGTATAGGTCTTAGAAGCAGATAATAATTTCTTATTTTATTATTGTTATAATAAAACTCTGGAGGAAAAAGGTCTGTTTGTGAACACCAGTCTGTGTTTTTATACATGGACCATATAAATTAAAACAACTGCTAGTGAGAAGTCAGTCTTTCATTTTATTGCTTTCTAATGGAAAATATACATGCATCATATCTGAAGGATGAGAGCATAATTATTTGTTTCATCTCTTTCGTGATTTATTTTTTAACAACTTCAACTGGATTTGGAATGTAATTACTAAGCTGTGCATAAGCCCAACTATGGAGGTATCAAAAAGCACCTGAGAAGTAAGCATAGAATAAGCTTCTTTTCATTGATGGTGATTTAATTGCCAGCAGTAATTCTCACCTACAACTTCTGATGCAACTGTGCAGTGTTAACTCAGGATGAGACACACTGATGTAATGAAAAGATGTCAGAGCATAAACTTGTTACTCTGGACTGCTGCTGCAGATCTGGCTTCCAAAGTTGGATGCAAGTAAATGAAAAATTAGACATGGTACTGATATAAGTGCTGATAATGTGATTGGAAAACACTTAAACTGAAACAAAGAGTTGGTGCAGAATTCAGCCTGGAATTCTGGAATCATTAACTGATGAAAATTACTAATTTTTTTTAAAACTCTATGCCAAGTTCTAAGGAAGGAATAATGGTCCTTTGCTGTTCGAAAGCTGTTAGAAAATAAATGTGCGAAGAACAAATTTTTAAGCTATACAGAAGTGGAATGGGAAAAACAGAAGAGGAAACTATATTAGTATTGTTTCAGGGTGACTTAAAAAAATAAATCTTTCTTTAGGAACAGTATCACACTGTGGGCCAATATTCAGTGTGCACTTCTGTGGCATAATTTGTTTTTAGTACTGTTTTCAAAGTATTTCTCTATGAAGATCCTTTAGATTTCTGAGTCAGTGATGCAAGGGCTTGCAAAGATATTGGTGACCTGCACAGGGTCTCTTTATTTTGACATGCAGATTACTAATGAAAGTTTTCAACAGGCAAAAACCTAGAATACACCCCTGGATTGAAATCCTTGATTTGACATAAAACTGCTGATACTCAGACTTTCACTGATGACTTTGCAGACAACTCTAATGTCTTCACACAGCTGGGGTCTGTGGGGTCCTGGGGAGTGACAGCACCCATTAGTTCTAAAGAGTTTGCAACAGACTTTGTAAACCAGTAATTTAATGCATGTAAAGTTTGTCATCTGTTCATACCTCTCCTGCAAAATAGTTGTTGATCCCTAAGTGAAGAAAAGTTGAAAAGTCATTAGGTATATTGATTTTACCTAGTGTGGATATGTAATGTGATTTCTGCTGCCTTAAAATATGCATTATAGTTAAGAAATAGTCATTTGTCATTTTCTGTAGCCTTGTCAGATAGTAAATCTAGCTGGATTGATACAGATTGTTCTTGACAAATGCATCTCTGTATATAATGTAGTATGACGTTTTAAATGCCTAACATACCACTTCCTTTGTAATTTCTTTGAGTATCTTTTTATCTTCAGTCTTTTAATCTCTAATTTCCAAGGTTCCTTCTAAAGTTTCATTTTATATATGTCCTTTATAAACATAACAACTTTAATTGGCAAGTAAATATAGCTGGAGCTATTTTTAAAATGCATTTATAAGGAAATAAATGTAAAAAAGTGAACCCAAGAAGGAAAATTTAAAAATCAGACAAACATAATTTTCCTCTGTTATCTGACTCTTATAGTAGTATAAATGAGGCTCAAAACAGCTCTCAAAATTCAAATGTTAACTAGTTACTGTTGTTCTTTTGTTTCCATTTCCTTGAAAAGGAGAAGGGGAAAATAATATAAACTATTTCTTTTTTCTTTCCTTCATTTTCTTATTTTGAATCTGTATTTTGAAAGAAAGAGCAACAAAAAGGAAAAATTAAATATCATAACGTTCCAAAGAAATCTATAGTGTTTCATACAAAGTACTGCCCAGTAAACTATAGAGAATATAGACCTCACATTTCCCAGTTTTATATCTACAGCTTGTAGGTGCCTTATTGTATTTCTATACTGTATTTCCACTTATATCTGTTCTCCTCATAACTCTGCAGTAGCATCCAGAAGTTTTTGATCTGTAAAATTTAAAAATTAATATGCTCCCATATTTACACATTGGTGCTAATGTACATTAACATGTGATGATAATGTTAATGTGAACCCATGTTCACCTTGTAGTAGTGGAGGATTAGCACCAACCTAGAGATAAAATCACAAATGTTGTTGTGATCTAACCAAACATTACATCACAGACAAATGGAAAAAGTAAATTGAGGAAGCTAAAAGCATTTGAAAATTATTGTAATAAAGAGCTGACATAATTTTATGAACATAATGTTTTTCATTTTAATTTTTAAGAGGCTATTACAGACTGCTTCGGAAATTCTTGAAAAGATTTATTGTTAATGAAAGCACTAAATGCTTTTCTCTGCCATCTTCTGAGCTATTGCTTTGAGGTATGACAAGGGTTTCTAAACAGTCGCAAGCCTAGATATGCTGAAGTTATATTTGGTGGGTTTGTTTTTAATATTGTATGAATTAAAGATTTGCCCCAGTCTTTAATGGTAAGACCAGTTGTTCTCCAGGTACTCAGCCCCCTGAGGTGAAAGACAGGGACAGTGAGCAGAATGAAGCCCCGATAATACTAAGGAGAGGTGGTCAGTGACCTGCTACACCACTTAGACACATGCAAGTCTACAGAGCTGGATGGGAACCAACCAAGGATAGTGAAGGATGTGTTAGAAGAGCTCACCAAGCTGCTTTCAATCCCTTACCAGCGGTCCTGACTAACCAGCAAGGTCCCAGGTGACTGGCAGCTAGCAAATCACAGAATCACATAATTTGCTGAATTGGAAGGGATCCACAAGGATCACTGAGTCTAACTTCTGGCACTGCGCAGATCATCCCCAAGAGTCACACCATGTGTGTTTGTATGAGTATCATACAAATGCTTCTTGAACTCTGTGAGCCTTTGTGCCACTGCCCTGAGGAGCCTGTTCTAGTGTCCAGTCTCCTAAACCTTCCCTGACACAACTTCAGGCCATTCCCTTGGTTCCTCTCACAGGTCATGACAGAGAAGAGATCAGTGTCTGCCCCTCCTCTTGAGGAAGTTGTAACTGCAGTGAGGTCTCCCCTCAGTCTCCTCCTTTCCAGGCTGAACAGGCCAAGTGACCTCAGCCATTCCTCATACAGCTTCCCCTCAAGGCCCTTCGCCGTCTTCGTTACCCTCCTCTGGAAGGTCTCTAAGAGCTTCATGTCTTCTTATGGTGCCCAAAACTGCCACAGTATTAAAGGTGAGGCCTCACCAGTGCAGAGCAATGTGGGACTGTGGTGCCCATCTGCAAGAAGGGCTGGAAGGAGAATCTGGGGAACTACAGGCCTGTGAGCCTGACCTCAGTGCTGGGGAAGGTCATGGATCAGATCATCTTAAGTGCTATTATGCAGCACATGCAGGATAACCAGGGGATCAGGCCCAGCCGACATAAGTTCATAGGCCGTGGTTGCAGTAGCCCAGTAGTAAAGCAGTTGGGGAAGCCGGTTCACAGCCAACTGAACAAGACCCAGCAGTGTGATCAGGTGGCCAAGAAGGCTAATGGCATCCTGGCCTGTATCAGCAATAGTGGCCATCAGGACTTGAGAAGTGATCATTTCCCTACACTTGACACTAGTGAGACCCCACTTCAAATCCAGTGTTCAGTTTTGGGCTCCTCATTCCAAGAAGGACATTAAGGCAGTGGAACATGTCCAAAGAAGGGGAACAAAGCTGGAACACAAGTCCTATGAGGAGTGGCTAAGGGGAAATGAGGTTGTTTAGCCTGGAAAAAAGGAGACCTTATCCTGTGGACTGGAGGTGCCAAATCTTTAAAAGATGCATAGATGCTTTCTCATGTTATTACCTGCCCACAAGGGCAAGAGTAAAACAGATTCTTGTTAATAGACCCCTAGGGGCAGTTTAGAGCAAAAACACACTGAATGATCAGTGTTTGTAAATATACATATATAAGGTTTATTTTAGAACAATTTAGGTTGCAGCAGAAAACAGGTATGTAGTTATTTGGATTATTATTATCCATAGCAATATAGCAATATGAAAGCATAAAAATATTACTTAAGAAAATATATAAAGGAAAAAACCCAAAGAGATAGAAGAGTTCATAATCACTATCCACGGATTGAGATAAAACTTGATCTTTGCAATTTAGTTGTCTGTTGGTCATAGTGATGGTTGCAGTCTGGACCCGTCACGCAGTCAGGGAAGAAGCTTGCGAATATACCTTTAGTTTCAGGTGGGAATGCTTTGGTACCTGCCCTGCAGGGAATGGGGTGAGGTTTTACACTATCTCTTGCAACAGAGTCTGGATCTGTTGCAACACTTTTGGATCAAATGCAGTCCTCTGGTGGAAGACCTCAGGAATGGGTCTGGGGGGTACTCATGGGTCTTTGATGGTTTATGACACCTTTGAGACATGACAACTGCCTCTCATGTCAGCACAGTTAAGCCAGTAATTTCTCACCAGACCTTCTCCAGGGGAAGGAAGGGAAAGTTTTACAACTGATCAGAGGACAATTACCATGACAGAAAGCACCATCCCATCTCTGCAAGGTAACGTCTCCCGTGGGAGGTGTAAGCCTGGCCTCAGCAAAGCACTTTGCCACCTTCACAAATGGGCCAGTATTTTGAGTAATTCAAATGAGTTGGTGGGCTATGGCCTCCCATCCATGCCCCCATATCAGCCAGAGCTGATTTTCAACACAGCTGCTGGGAATGGTTCTGTGGATTTATTCTTCTATCCCCAGGCTTGTTTACTTCATAGGCTGAGATATTTGAACAAAAATACCACCTTTATTTTATTTTGAATTCCTGTTCCCATCAGGAGGCATATTTGTGAAGGGATGGGCTTCATAGATGAGCAGTTTCTTCTTTGCACAGTTTGCTTCTGTGCACAAAAGTCCTTCGGTTATTTTAGCAATGTTTAAGCCATTAACTGGAACATTTCAGTCTCTCTTAGGGACATGGTTTTATGGTGGGTTTTGCAGTAGTGCTATGTTAATAGTTAGACTCAATGATATTAAAGGTATTTTCCAACTTAAATGATTCTGTGATTCAAGAGATGTGTTTTTACTTTACCCAACTGGAGAGAGAAGGAACTAGAGAAAGAACTTCTCTTTCCTATTTCATGAAAGGTGGTATACATTTATATCCCACTCAGCAACATTTCCAGTTCTCCCATGGCAGCTAGCAGCTGCTTTTCATTCACAGCATACTTCTGGTGTCATTACTTCTCAGTTTCTGTCTTCTGCTAACATCAAAAATCCTCCTGAGACACGTCATCTCTATCACTCAAGTCGATACTCATTTGCTTTCTTCAAGGTCCATAGCTCTGTCCCATACAACACCAGGGAGAGTCTCATTCTTGAAGCAGCTAAGCGCGAACATAATACTCCAGTCAGTTGCCGGTGGGCTTGCATTCTGAGAGTTCATAAGTCCTAAAGACAGTAAGTGGTAATTTACCCAACTGATTATCCACTACTTTAAAACCCAATCAGCTGTTTACAATGAGCTCCTTTCAGTCATGACCTATGAATATAATCAAATCATACTGGAAAGACAGCATTGCACTATGAGGGTTTTTCTCTCCATATGTGCCCTTTTATAGCTCACTTAGGAATAAGATAAAGAGAATAAATGAATTGAGAGCAGGGAAATGATAAATCTTACCATCACTTTATTTTTTTCTTATTTTTTTTTCAATCCACAAAGGTGAATAATGCAGAATCAAGTGCTCTGTGTGTTTTCCTTCTAAACTTTTATTCAATTTACTAAGTGCAATTTGTGTTATGTTACTGTTGGTCATTTCCAGCTATGTTTGCAAGATTTTATTCTTTTTACAGCTGTTATTGAGGTTGGCCATTTCCTAAAACCTGTTCACAGGAGGATTGACAAACAGACACCTCCTGCTAGAGTTTTGTGCAGAGCTGCAGCTCATCATCACCAACGCTATTTTTAAGCAGAAAGGCAGCCTGAAGACAACTTGGATGCATCCTCGATCCAAGCGCTGGCACCTCATTGACTATGTCTTAGTGTAACAGAGAAATGTTCGTGATGTCTGTCATACCTGAGTGATGCCTAGTGCAGAACGTCAAACAGACCACAGCCTTGTGCATTGCAAACTTAACCTCCACCTTAGGCCCAAACCTAAGAGGGGTGGCATTCCAAGGAGGAGGTTCAATGTTAACAATCTTCAAACAGCTACAGTGAGAGGCAGCTCCCAGGTAAACCTTCAAAGTAGACTGGAAGATGATCCCATAAATCCCTCTCCTGAAGTGCTTTGGCAGCATATTCAAAATAGCATCCTGCAGTCCTCTGAAGAATCCTTAGGGTTCTCCTCCAAGAAAAACAAAGAGTGGCTCCATGAAAACAATCAAGAAATCCAGGAATTTCTGACAAAGAAGAGAACTGCTCACCAAGCACACCTTGATAACCATCTTGCCATGTAAGAAAAGCAGCCTTTCGTCTTGCATGCGGTAAGCTCCAACAGAAACTTTGAGACATTCAGAACAAGTGGTGGATCAACCTAGCAGAAAAGACTCAACTATGTACAGATTTGTGTGACCACAGAGAATAACATGAGGCTCTGAAAGCAGTGTACTGACCCACACACCAGGTTCTAAGCCCCCTACTCAGTGCAGATGGCCAAATGTTTCTCACAGATAAAGCCTCCATCCTGAATTGATGGTCTGAGCATTTTCAGACTTTCTTCGGTGCCAACCATGTAGTCCAGGTCTCAGCAATTCAACACATTGCACAACAACTGGTGAAAAATAGATTGGTTATAGCCCCTACTATGGGAGAGACTCTTTAGGCCATACAGCAGGTGAAATATGGCAGGGCAGCTGGGGTCGATGGAATTCTACCTGAAATCTGGAAGCATGGAGGCCAAGCACTCCATGCTAGGTTTCATGAGCTCATTGTGCATTGCTGGGAACAAGGTGAACTACCGTCAGATTTCCATGATGCAGTCATTATCACCCTGTACAAGAAGAAAGGAGAAAAATCAGACTGCTCAAATTACTGAGGTATTACTTTGCCCTCCATTGCTGGTAAAATCCTTGCAAGAATACTTGTGAACAGATTAGTACCCCGTATTGCAGAAGAACTTCTACCTGAAAGTCAGTGTGGTTTCAGAGCCAATAGCAGTACCACAGACATGGTGTTTGTTCTCAGACAACTGCAAGAGAAGTGTAGGGAACAGAACAAAGGACTCTAACTTTCGTTGACCTCACTGAAGCTTTTGACACTGTGAGCAGAACAGGCCTGTGGCAGATCTTCGAATGATTAGGATGTCCCCCCAAGTTCCTCCAAATGGTCATCCTGCTACATGAGGATCAGTGCAGCCTAGTCAGATATAGTGATGCACTCTCTGAGCCCTTTCCAGTAACCAGTGGTGTGAAACAAGGTTCCGTTTTCACACCAACTCTATTCACAATTTTCAGCATGATACTCCAAAGGGCCACAGCAGACCTTGATGAAGGAAACAGCAACTACATCCGATATTGTACCCATGAAAGCCTATTCAACCTAAGGCGACTGAAGGCCCACGCTGAGACCCTAAATCACCTTGTCCATGAGCTGCTTTTTGGTGATGATGCTGCCCTCATTGCTCATGCAGAAGCAGCTCTGCAGTGTTTAACATCCTGCTTTATAGAGTCTGCTGAGCTTTATGGGCTGGAAGTCAGCTTGAAGAAGACAAGTTCACTATGAACCTGAACATCAGGAAGTCTTCCATTATCCCCACATCACCTTAGACGAATCAGAGCTCAAGTCAGTCCAGCAGTTCAGCTATCTGGGAAGCATCATTTCCTCAGATGGTAAGATTGACAAAGAGAAAGCCAATAGGTTAGCAAAGGCATATAGAGCTTTCAGAAAACTCCATAAAACAGTCTGGTGCAATAAACGCCTGAAGAAAAGTACAAAGATTAGTGTCTACGGAGCCATTGTACTGTCTACTCTTTTATATGGATCTGAATAATGGATCATCTACCGCCACCACCTGTGACTCCTCGAACACTTCCATCAGCGCCACCTCCATACAATCCTGAACATCCACTTGTCTGATTACATGACTAATGTGTCTGTCCTTGATCACCAGTATTGAGGCCATGCTGCTGAGAATGCAGCTGCACTGGGCAATGGGCAGGGCATGTCTCCAGAATGGAGGATCACCACCTCCCTAAGACTCTGCTCTATGGGGAACTCGCCACCAGCTGCCGCAAGAGAGGAGTCCCGAAGAGGAGATACAAGGACTCCCTGAAACAATACCTCAGCCTTGGCCATATTGACCACCATCAATGGTCCACGCTGGCCTCCAGTCAGGAGAGATGGAGACACACCATCCATAAAGCTGCTGCTTCCTTTGAGAACACACACAGAATCAGCCTGGAGGGAAGAAGACAACGCAGAAAGAACCATGCCTCATCAATACTGCCTATGGAGACTTTCCACTGTGCCTTTTGCAACCGGTCTTGCCTATCTCACATCGGCCTTTTTAGCCACCAGCACGCTTTCAGCAACCATGGGTAGAGCCCTTCTCAAATCTTCATTTGCGAAGCCTAGCCATGATGATGACACATCACCTCTAAGTTATTTTTACAAAAGAAGACAAGATTTAAATACTTCAGATTATCCCTATTGGTTTCTTCTTAAGCAGAAAAAACGCATTTGGCTGTTGACCTGCAGGGCTGCTAGACACTATTCTTGACAATATGAAGGACTCCAAGAGTGGGTCTGATGGCTCCTAGCAACACTTGAAGTTCTTAATTTTAAATGGGTGTTTTCATCTTCAGCTTTGGACAACCCTTTCTTCTTTCAGATTTTGTCTTCGGTGGTTAAACCTGCATACCTACATCCCAATCCAGGTGGGAAGATAGTTGTGATTCCATAACTGTCTGTCTGGTAAGAATTATTAGGTGACTGACAGTGGTAAAACAGCAGCTGAAATTTGTACCAATTGTGAATTTTTGTTGATTGTTGAATGACTGACTGGTGAGATATTTCACCCAGGGGCTCTTCCTGGGTGTTTTTCAGAGCTATGGCATTGCATGTGTAGTGAGTTTATGAGCCAGACAATATCATGTTAGCTTCTTCTGTAATAGGTATGTGTTTTAGGACTTTTGATAATTTCCATTGTGTCATAAACAGTTTGTTATACAAAACACTGTTTTCAGTAAAGTGTTGAAAGAGTTGGTGCTGTTTTCAAATTGATGTCTGCTAGCAGCAATAACCTGAACAGAGTCAATTGCAGAATTTTGGGACCTTTCTTAAGCCTGCCTTGTTGGCAAGTTCTGGAAGGAAATGAAGCAATAAAGTCTTATTAAATGTAAACATTGAGGAGAAGACTACATGAACTTGAATTGTGATTTTACCTGGTTGCAAGGAAGGTTACTCCAGAATAATTATTATAGATCATGTTAGAGGTGGGAGTCAGGATATCAACAGGCTACTTGAAAAGATCTTCCTACATACCTAACTAGCCTAAAGGCTAACTCTGACAGCTGAGGTAGGTTCTGCAAAAATAATACCTGGTCAGTGTTAAATAACACATGTCAGATACAACCTTTTAATTTTTCCTTTATTTCCTGCTCTCTTTTTTTTTTTTCTTTTAAGTTACATGAACTCCTAGTCTTTTTCAAAGTTAGTTTTAAGATATGGAAGGATAAGTAAAGAGTGTTACAGATGAGATTTTTTCTTTTTTTAAATTTTGATATTTAATATTGGTCAAAATAGATCAGACTAATAAAACTCCCTAGTCGCTAATCACCACTGAAATGGATAAAGGATATCGTTTTTTCAAGTTTTCCTTCATTAATAAGAGCACAGTTATATTGCTTTTCTAGTTTCTATTAATTTTCTATTAGCATGTAAGGTGAAAATGGGACCTGATTTTTGATGGCACCACTTAGGAAACAAGGGTGGCTTGCCCACCTTGGGAAAACAGTCACCAGCTGGTCATCCTCAGAAGTCTGATCATTTTCCAGGTTGGAATGGGAGAGTGTTTCCAAGGGTGCTCAGACTTCATTGATATATCATGGCCTCATATGCCATTGTTCACAGTGAGGAGCAGTCCCCAGACACTTGTCAGAAGTGCTGTCTGCATAATCTACTTATGGTTTGTGTGATCAAGGAACATATGTCTAATAAACATGGTTATAAACAAACGTGTCATCAGTATTCCTGCCTCCTGAGTCCATCTCAGCAGAGATCGTGATGTGTCAGGTTGGATATAACAGGTTGATTTCAGTGCAGCATGACAGAAGTGCAGATGTGTTTGTGCCCACATTCAGCACACTTTTGGTTAATACCCACATCTGCAACCTGAATAGCCTGCACTACAGTTTAATGACCTGCATCATTCATAAAGCCAGTAAGGATTATAGACATTCGTTACTATGCATATTCAGAAGTAAACTAATATATTGAAAAGAAGCAGAGAGAACATTTTGGAAAGAAAAATCTGAAAAGTATAACGCCTTTGTTGTAGGTTCTTTCTGTACACTAAAAACTTGTTTTCCTGGAATGAAGAGCACCATGCTGTGAAGTACAGTTGCCAGTGGTAAGGCTGCCCTTTGAAGACAATTGGACATACTCTGTCTACCATCCAGGTAGATCTAAACAAGAGGGAGGGAGCAGCTCATTGAGAAGAGAACCACACAACATACTGCTGTATATCACTATGCTGTGCCTCAGCTTCTGTCAGTTGCCAGAACTGCAGATACAGGGATATCTTGCATGCTTTGGTTACCCCCGAGGACTCTGGCGTTTTCCAGGTGGTGTTTTTACTGCTAAAGGCAGCTGTTCATAGAGCTGAGCAACTTCCTCCTGAAGGGAGGAATGTTAATTCTTGATGTCCATCTTGATACCTGCAAGTTATATTTTAAATTTTGCTTTCTGTAAAGGAAAAGTTATCTCTTTTTATTAGAATATTCTTTTCTAAATAGATTTTTAAAAGTACTAAGAAGTATTTATTACATAGTATGTATAAGAAAGAGTCCGTATAATTTAAAAGCATATTTCAAACCCCACTGATATCAACTGTGAAAGTCCCATTTGACTTCACTAGGCCTGAGGCCAGATATTAATAGCAGATGACATTAGGTAGGGCACCTGCGTAGACACTAACTATTATGCACAAGCAGGTGCTTTGCCTTGCTTCTAGCTGATATTTAACTTCTGGTAAGCATGTCTTTTGTTGATAAAAGCTTTATTCTTTGAGAGGCTGCTTAATTTTCAAGCTTGGATGTTGCACTTGCCAAGTATGGATAACAATGAGTATGGCTTTTGCTCTTTATTAATATACTGTCCCACTTAGAACTATGTAGCCATTCCCTTTTTATACTGACATGTTTATTGCCAGTGACAATACTGCTAGAGTGCAGAAATGTTACTGAGCAGAGTATTGGTACACTGGCTTAAAGACCTGGATCTAAGAAATGTTGATGGGAAAGAAGAGTATCCTAAATTGTAATATTAGCGTTTAGATGAAAGGAAGCAAAAGGTTATTGAAGGTCACCTGCTGTCATATATGATAGCCGCTCTTTTGTGATTTATGCTTCCTACAGTACTGCAAAGCATATATACATTGGAACAGTTATCGTCAGTTGTCCCATTCCTAATTTAAGCTGATTACCTCTAGTCTTTCCTTTATAAAGGTGAGCTGCAGTTTGCATCATGCAGCGTCAGGCTTTCTTGAGCAAGTATAATATGCTTTATCATACTGTATCAATGCTTGTTTGACTGTTTTTGTGAAGATGACCATCAGGAAGAGCTGTGCAGCTTAGCACATAGTGTTGATCTGCTTCTTTTCATGCTTGGCATGAAAAGGACTAGTAAAAATTTGTGGTGTTTTTTTTGTTTGTTTGTGGTTTCTTTTGTTTGTTTTTTTTCCTCCTTTTATGACTTGCATTCTCTGGGGCTCTGGAGGGGGTGCACTACAGAAAGCACAGTGCTTCACTTTGCAGTCTCCAAGGCCACATTCTTAGTTTAGTACAATGTGCGATTTTACTAACTATTGCCAAGTTTAAGTAGACATCAGACGGTACCTTCTCTGTAGTCTATCCAATTGTACAAAATGAAATACTTAGGAGCCCTGTAATGGACAGCTACCAGAAAGCAAATATTGATACCTGTCTGATGAGCTCCCTCCTGAAGTCACCCTGTTTTCACATTGCCTCTTCATCCCCTCTGGTCCCTTACAACTGCAGCAGAGTATTGTGCTCACAGAGACACAAGCACTTTAGGCTTAAAGACTTACAGATTAAATGCAATGACTCCTTTCTGCTACTTCCAAAATAGATCTAGGGAAAAAGAGTCTTGTTGCTTAAAATGCTACCTGCCTCTCCCATGCTCACTGCTGAGGGCCTGTGACCAAACGGTTTCCCTTGGCAAGGTTTCCCCCTCTACTGCTTCTCCCCATGGTGCTGCTCATTTTGGAGCCCATGTGCCTGCATGCATTGTCAAAAACCACAGCTGCTCTGCATCTATTGTAAGCTCCAGCTATTGATTTAGGTTCATTTTTTATGTGTTGAAAGACAAAATAGTTGTTTAAAAAGGCATTTGTGTGAAACCTGGAGTCAGCCAGGGCCTTGAGGCAGAACAGCCTCAACTTCTCTGCATGGCTCATGTGCCAAAGTGCTCAAAGTAGCTCCTGGTCTTTCTCTTGTCCTTGTTTTAATATAACAAACACAAACTAATAAACTAGAATAAGAGAATTACTTTTAAAAAGAATATACGCATTTCTGTTGGGTCAGGTAGATTTAAATAAAAAGGTCAGAAAACAAATCTTTCACCACCTCCCGTGGGTTCTTGGAAGGTTGAACCTTTTTCTACGACTTTGTCCTTAACTGCAGTAGCTGACTGTCAGTGGCTGTATGGAGCCCTTTGGAGCTGTTGGCACGTATTTTTGGCCTCCTGTGGTGTGTTGGCTTGACCCTGGCTAGACATCAGGTATCTATGAAAGCTGCTCTATCACTCCCCTTCTTAGCTGGACAAGGGAGACAAACTATAACAAAAGGCTTGTGGGTTGACGGTAGGGCAGGGAGAAATCACCAGGTGCTGTCATGGACAAACCAGACTTGACTGGAGGATTTGTTACCAATCAAATCAGAGTAGGGTAATGAGAAATCAAACCAAACCCTAAAACCATCTTTCCCCTAGCCTTCCCTTTTCCCCAGGCTTAACCTCATTCCTGAATTCTCTACCTTTTCCCCTCCAAAGGTGCAGAGGAATGGGGAAAAAGGGTTGTGGTCAGTTCATTACACTTTTTGCTGCTCCTGCCTTTGCAGGGAAAGGACTTCTTCCCCTGCTCCAAAATGGGGTTCCTCTCATGGGAGACAGTCCTCCACAAACTTCTCCAAAGGGAGTCCTTCCCACAGGCTACAGTTCCTCACGAACTGCTCCAACACAAGTCCCTTTCCATGGGATGCAGTCCTTCTGCAACAGATTGCTCCAGCATGGGGCCCCTGAGGGATCACAGCAATCCTATTCTAGTGTGGGCTCCTCTCTCCGCAGATCCTGACAGGATCCTGCTCCAGTATCCCATAAGGTCATAGCCTCCTTTGGGCATTTATCTGCTGAGTGTTGTGTCCTCTAGAGGCTGCAGGAGGACAGCCTGCCTCACCAAGCTCTTCATCACATGCTACAGGGGACTCTGCTCTGGCACCTGGAGAACCTCCTCACCCTCCTCCTTCACTGACCTTAGTGTCTGCAGAGCTGTTTCTCTCACATATTCTCACTCCTCTCATCTCTGGCTACAATTGCTTTTGCACAGTACCTTTTTCCCCTTCCTATATATGTTGGCCCAGAGGCACTACCACCATCAGTAATGGGCTCAGACTTGGACTGCAGCAGGTCTATCTTGGAGGTGTTTGACACTGGCTCTGTCAGACACAAGGATAGCTTCTTGCAGCTTCTCACAGCAGCCACCGCTGTAGTGCCTCCACTCTCCCCCACTCCCCAAAACCTTTCCACGCAAACCTGATATATGTGGCTATGCTTTTCAGAGATGCAAAAATCTGTATTTACACTGTAAGCTCTGTGCTTGGCAGTGTCTCTTTTCTATCTGACAGGTGTTGCAGTCCCCAAGCTTGCTGTGCTTGGATGCGCTCAGGTGCTGCAGGGCAACAGCCTGCTCCCTGTCACTGAAACTATCTTGCTGGTATCTGGGTGCAGCTTTGCTGTGCAGCCTCACCCTTTTTAGCAGAGTATGGTAGATGCAGCATTTACACAAGCAACAGTGGAAGCAAGATAAATAGTGCTACTTCCCATCTCAGCACTTTCTTGGTTTTAGCAGTTGAGCATTTATTTAAAAATCTGGAGGGATTTCTTACATTAATGTCACATCTTGTGCATGAAGTACAGCTCAGGAACAGATTTCACCCTTGGATTAAGTTAGGGAGCGAGGAAAGGAACTGGCATCTCCAGCTACCAATTTCTTCAAACCAAATGTAACTGTTTCATCCTTTGGGAGAGTTGCTAAATTATCATGGGATGTGTGTTGTACATTAGCAGCCCTATGCATGTCCATGTTGCAGTTTATCTTGCATCCACATTAGAATCCTGTGGTGCCTTGTAGTTAGGAGTTTATGGTGTGCAGGTTTAGCAGCTGAGGTTATGCGTGCAATATGAGTTCAGAGTGTATATTTGTACCAAATGTGATTTGTGTGCATTGCTGAATTAACTGACAACTTTTCTGCTGTGGAAATTATGGTATGAGTACATTTTGGGGAATTGACAAAGGAAGCTTGTCCGATGTTTGGAAGTTTGGCACTTCAGGCCCAACTTTTTGGATTTGGAATGGAACATATGTTTTCTAACTCACTGTGCTCTCAAGTTCTACATGCTGTCATGTATTCTATGCCAGTACACTCACTTGGCAGTCTTTGTTTTGAGCTGTAGCACAATATTAGTGAAATGCACTCAAAGTCTCCTTTAGGGAGGCTGTTTGTATATCACTGCATATACAAATGGCACTACTGGTAACAGTAGAAGGAATTCAAGAAAACTAAAAGGGTGTCATAATTTAGAAGATGGTTTCTCCTGTAGTTAAAGCACTAGTGCCAGTTCCTTCCTTTTTTGCTCTATGTCTTACTCTTTACCTGAAACAAAGAGGACTCATGAATAACTCCCTTCTCTTCTTGCTTTCCTGATGAAAGAAATGAATTAGGAAAATCTGGTTCTTTGCAGAGGAACAGTTCTGCCCTTTATAAAGATTCATCTTAGCATTGTGAAATAACATCATCCATTAATAAAAGATGTATTCTGCTCTTAGTAGGAGAATACTTAATGATCAGAGATTTCCAGTATGATCTCTTTAGATGTGCATTCTCACTGAATGTAGCTCTTGTGGGATTTATACTATTTTTGTGTAGCCCATTGTTTCATTATAACCCTGTAGCTGAGGTGTCACAATGACTGCTTGGCCTGCAAATGGCTTCTGAAAAAGTTTGTAAATCTGTGAATGCCTGGGGTTTCTGTAACTTGAAGACAAATTGGCTTATAATCATGACCGAGAGTAGACCCTTTACAATAGAGAAGAAACTATTTAAACCAGGGTTTGACTATCAGTCAGTCACTTGCAGTTTTTCACTACATCTGAGAAAGAGTGTGGACCATGGGTGCTTCCAAAGTAATCAGTATGTATTCAGTTAATGACTTGTCACTATAGCTTTATTTTAGAAAAAGAAAGAGAAAACCTGTTTCACATACTTTCAGTTTTCAGGTCTAGTGAATAAGGAATTATAAGCAAGAACTTTTTTAATAAATATAAATTTCCAGGGTTGTCAATACAAATATAAAATTATAGACCCTCAGTATCCAGATTTGTCAGAGTATTGCTGTCATCTTAATTACAAATCTTCAACTGGCATGAGTTATACACTCATAGAGTAGGTGTCCTAGAAAATGCAACAAGAAGGCTAATGGGAAGGTTGTCAGCTTGTTTTTTGGGGGAACAGAAATTCTTATTGTCAAGTGGAATTTGAAAGCTTGGTGTATAAATTGATAGTTTGAGGGAGCTGAAGACTTCACTTGACAGAAATCAAGTGTTATGTAGGTATTGTAGGCAGATATTAACTTCTAAAAATGTTTTAAGGGGTGGATCTATACCTGTGAGAGAGGTGTTGGGAGGATGTGAGAAACAAACTGAATGTAGTATGCTGAAGATACCAAAAGATAAGCCGCTCAAGATGCACACACTACTAGTGTAACAGTATTTTGTGGTTTTTTCCTGAATGACAATAAAGACGTCAGAAAATGATGGACTCAATAGAAGAATATATATGGGTGTATGCTGGGTTTTCTGGCTACTACCCAAACCCTTGAAATAGTGTGTTAGATATAGAAATTTTAAGGGCTCTTCTCTGCACCCCCCCCTTGCCAGCTTCCATTCCCCATCCATTAAATTACTGAAGAGATTATCTTTTACCTGTAGTGTCTGTGAGAGACAGACTGTGGAAAAAACCACAGTTCACTGCCCCTGGAAAGCTGATAGTCTGCAGCATAAGCCTAAGTTGTCCTAATGGGTTTTATACTGCTAGATATCAGGCATTCTGCTCTATGACAGCTCTACTTTGGAAACTCACTGAACAGACCTAAAGGAAACGGATGTAAAGTTTAGTGATTGTTAAACTGTGATGCTGAGAGACAGCACCCTTGAGGTAAAGTCCTCCAAATGAACTGCAACCACAGAACAATTGCAGATAAGGAAATTTGTCATATAACTACTAGGATCTGACATTACTCTTGACTGGCAGAGGAGAAGATAAAAACACTTTGTGAATTCCTACAGTCAGAAGCAGAATTTCCCAGTTTAGAGAGAATCTAAAGTGCTATTTGTATGTGCATGTTTTATCTTTGTAAATACCTGATTATATTGATGTGCAATGAAGTCTATTAAAAAGGCCATGTCAAATACTCATAACCCTTTAAATAAATAGTGATAAATTCTTTGTCACAATTTCTATTTTTTTTTTATTTTTTTTTTTTTACTTACGAGAAGATGGCAGTATCTTTCTTTCTTTCATTTACCTGCTGTTTGAGAACTTCAGCAAGGATACCACAGATTCTCCCTGACCTTGTTGCAATGTTGTCCTTCATTTTGCAGTGAATTGTGGAAGGTGTGATAGTATGCAAATGTCAGAAGTCTAAAGCTGTAAATAGGGACAATTTTACTATTGAAGTTTATGCTAGGCTTGATTGAGTGCCAAGCACTTGAGCTGGCCTGCTCAAAAAGTTTGGCTTCCCAAGCAGAGAGGGACTGCTTGCTTCGTTCAGCAGCTCTTTTTAAAGCAGAGCAGGAGCTTTTCACCAGCCTCAAAATTAAAAACCCATAAACTGGCATATTACAAACGTCATCTTATAACATGTTCTAAATGAAAAATCTGTGTGAAGTTATGCATTTCAGTAGGTTTACTAGTGAACTCTGATATGAAGACCCTTTCATTAAAACCTTTCCTTTAGACACCAGATACTCTGTAATCTAGAAAACTGAAGTTGGATTTAGGTGTCTCTGTTCTGTATGGAAGCATAATTCATGATGTTACTGTGAAGATGAAAAAGGAGGATATCTGAGATTTTTTGAGAATTTTATAGTCCTAATAGTGTTCACAAAGGGCTTGCATGGCACTAGGAGTTCTGTTTCTGAGATACCACCATGATAAATAAATAAATGTCTTCATGAGTAGAGTCTTTTGTAATGCAGTCCCTTTAGAAAACTGTACATCAGACTCCTAGCTGATGTCCTTCAATATTGTTCCATGGGTTCAATAGAAATATATGCATGTATATATATAATACCTTCTGATATTTTGCTCTGTGTTTCTAGGCGGTTCTTCACTGAGGCGCATCAAGGTGATCTGGGAGCATTTCTATAATCAGGCTGAAAGAATCACTGCGTGCTTCAGGTTGTGGTTGTGGTTATAGAATAGACCTTTTCCTTTTACATTTTGAAATGTTTGGGTTTTTTTCTGTGTAAGAAGAAGTCTAAGAAATTGAGTGCTTTATATCAAATTGGAACTATCCTAGACAAATTCTCAACACTTAATTTTATATGCTTTATATACTTTAATATGTTTCTGACTATGAAATAAAATGCATCATCTCAACAAAATAGTTTCTTTTTTACTGCTGTTTCACTCTGCAAAGCATCTTCTGCAATATGTTTAACTTCCTAGTAGCAATTCAGCTCAGTTAATATACTACAAGTGCAGAACTTGTATTAAATCTGCAAAATGACTGCTCACCCAAAAATAATCTCACTAAAGAAACTCTGCTAAAATCTTTTAACATATCCTAATAAAAGTATGTTACAGCTTTAGCAAGTTTTAAAGAAATGCTATGGAGCTGTAAAGTATTTCCAGAATTTATGTTATTGTACTTCTTAGGTGAGCAAGGTACGGGGACAGTTGCTGTAGCTGTGAGAGGCACATCTTAAGGAGACAACAGCTAGGTGGTATAACAGCTGAACGGAACTTTTTCTAGACCTCTTCCACAGTCCCATCCAGGGCTGACATCGCTATCCCATCATATGTCTGATGGAACATATCTTGGCCTCTCATTCTCCCACACTACAAGGTAAGCAGGAGAAGTTAAGTACAGGCTTGCTCTTGTGGTGTTCCCCAAGCACTGTGTTTTGGTGCACTGCCTAGAGTAGATAGGCTCCAGTGACATAGTTTTGGGGACTGCTGCTTCCATAGCAACAACAGATCTTTTGGGCTCTTGCTCTGAGGAAGCTTCTTCATGAGATATGATTAAAAGAATATGCTTATTTAAAAGCATAGATTTGCAGTACTAAAGCTACACACACACAAAAAAAATTATGCAATGCATTAAGATTATATTTAATAAGGATTTCTCTCAGCTTTTAAGGCTGTTGTATCCTGAGGAAATTAGAACTACATCCTTCCTGCTTATTTTCTGAAACAAGCCTAAAAAGAGGTTTGTAGAAAAGCCTCACTGGATGATCTGCTTGTCTTTAGCCGCAGATAAAAAGGCTTTACTCTCTTCTTTATCTACCTTCCCTTCCTACCAGCTGGCACTGGAACATGGCTTGCTATTGCTGGGCTTTAAGTTGTTTTCTTCTCTTTTCCTTCTCAAGGTCTTTTGAAATGTATATGCTTTAATTTATATATTTCCAACTTGGCAAATCTTTGTGATTTTTTGTGTATTTATTTGAGGCCATTTCAGACATGACAAGATTTTTACAGATTTTGTTAAAGTATTTGTTTACTACATGTATTACTTAGGCACTGCTGAAATTATTTTATTTTTTTTCTGCAATACGTATGTTTAAATTACATTTTGAATTTTCAATTAATGAGGAGAAAAAAAAACACATCCCCTTCTTCATTTCTGGTAACTCAGGAGACTTGTTAGACTGAGTGGTATCTTATGCGTTGGGGTGCTCATGCATTTATTTCATGAAGGAGAAACACACCATACCAACAAGGTTGGCTTCCTACATCAAGCTGAAGACATGGAACAAGAAAGAAGAGATGGCTAAAAATTAGTAGACCAAAAAGTGTGCTTGTCTAGTATTTTCATGGACATGCATGCAAAATAAAGCGGTAATTAACCTAGTTCTAAGACTGCTGGGGTGTGGAGGAACTGCAGAAACATAGCTTCCAGGTTTGCTCATTCTCCCACTGCACTGAGCCCTTTTATTGGAAAGCCAGACTAGTCAAGCTAGATCTCCAATATCAGACTTTTCTGGCAAAGCATGCAAAGGATGTTGTTTATCCATACCATGGTGAAAGAACCAAGAACTATAGACAAGATTATGGGTATAATCATTTTAAATCTGGAGTCTTATTGCCTGACAGTAGCATCTGTAATGATAAAGCAGCTGACTAACACTTGTACAAACTTTCACTGGCTCCCCTTTGAATATGGAAGAATTTCTCTACATTTTCAGTAGCTGTATTCAACAGATCATCATGAATGAAGAAAGAGTATTTTTATCATCATCTTTGCTTCACTGAAATTTTAGATAAATAGAACATGCATTATATTTTCCTCAGTCCACTTTCTTGTCACTCATTCATTTAGCTGCTATGCATATTATTTTTTTATGTCTGGCATCTGTAAGACTTGCTGTTGCAATAATTAGCATGGAATGATGCAGAAAATTGTTGAGCAGACTTAAAATAATTTTATAAACATCTTATGATATCTGAATTATCAACATCTCTTTCCTTACAGAGAAACTTCAGCTTTAGTTGATATGACTTAATCCAAATAAGGTTATAAAGACAGATGAAATAATGTACATATTAAGGATTTTTTTAAAAATCACCTGCCTGGTGTATGGTTTCTGCATATAAAACTATATGACGGAGAAAATAAAGATGCTTTCTCTTTTCAGCATTGGGCAGACAATCATAGAGAAGTTTTTCAAAAGACTGGTATCTCTTAGTTTCAGTTAGCATCTGTCGTATTCTATAAACCTTCCAAGCACACAGAGGGCACTCATTGTTCCTTCAATAGAAATTTTGTAATCCTGGATTACTATGACAGGCAAGGATTAAGAAACTAGTTTGGTAGAATGATCTTTTTGCCTGTTTCCTAACTTCATTGGAGAGAACACAGAGTATAAACTTAGAGGTCTACTTTTTCTTTTTTTTTTTTTTTTTTTTTCCCCGAAGATTAAAATATATTCTGGGGAATGTTGCAAAGGGGTTATTAGCTCTTCTGGCTCAGGAATGAAACTTAAGTGATAGAACCCTGTGAGAAAAGGGAGAAAAGCTTGTTTAGTGTGGATTTTTTTGTGGGATGTTTTGTTTGTTGGGGTATTTTTTTGGGGGGAGGAGGGGCAACTAGGGTTTTTTTATTGTTTGGGTGTTTGGGTTTTTTGGTTATTGTTTTGGTTGTGGGGTTTTTTTTGGTTTGGTTTTTGGTTTTGTTAGTTTTGGGTTTTTTTTATTTTTATATCTTCTGCTTCCAAGGATACTGTTGGTTCATTCAACCCTCCATCTGTAAACTTCTTGTCGTGTGGTATTTGCATAAACATAGAACTGAGAGGAGGGAAAAGATAAAATTGATCCTCCTACAGACAGTGACATTCTTTGCCCTTGGCCCCAGATGCTGTGTAAAAGAATGAAAGGCAGGATGCTGGTGTGTTTGTGGCAGTGGAGGTGGTGGTATTTGAGTTGGTGGTGTAGTTATCTACACATACTTCTAGGTATCTGCTGATCTTAAAATGTGTTGTTCACCTGCAAAGATATCCCTGGTGGGCACACGTGTAAGTGCCTCTGCAGCATGCTGTGGAGTGGGAGGGAGATGTGAGTACAAATGGACCGTGCTCCTAAAAGGCAGAGATTAAGGAAGTGGGTGAGACAATCACATGGCCACCAGCTTAACAGTATAGCTGAATTTTCAAATGTTGCAGTAGAATAATCAATTGCCATAGTTTTAGAAAACATGTAGCATTGTTTTGTTCTCAGTTTTCTTCTGAATAAATTATTTTATGACTATTTGAATTATACATTTAAAATATTAATCAGTGACCTCTAAAAACCAAAAGTTATAGTAGGAAAAAAAATAGCTGCAAAAAAGTACAGACACTCTTGACTAAATGCAGACATCCTGAAATGAACAAAACCCAAAAAAACCTATTGGAGAAATGTAGAGCACTGTAAATGATCTCAGACAAATATAACTGTAATAGAATAAGCTTATCCTGACTCAATCCAGTAATCCATATTTATTCATGTAACAAATAGAGTTCAGACACTCACATTTCGTTTACATCTTTTTGCTGGGATGCATATGAAAGACTGCTAAATTTGCTTATATAAAAATTCCAACATTTCATATATTTTCATCAGAAGTAATAAATAGGAGTTCCCTCTCTATCTGCTTTTAGTGTAAAGAAACAAAATTATTTTAAGATTCATTCCTATTTAAAATTTTGCATAAGTACAGATCTTCAAACTGAATTATGATTTCCATTCAAACCATGGAGTAAAGAATCATATATATACATGTATACACACACACACAAGTTGAATGGATTTCATAGGCAAGTACTACTATTTAGTCTCAATGCCATTGTATCATCCCCACTATGTAATCATGTAACTGGAATTAAAAATGCCAGTTTCCCAGGACAAGTTATTTTATGCAACCCTGCAGAGGTGCAACACACTGCATATGTTTACTTGCTTGTGTCAGGCTGACCTTCACGAGGTAGTAGAGCATGGTTTCTTTTCTGATTAACTGGCTACAGGTCACCTCAAGAAGAGGAACGAAGCCACTTTCAGAGAAAATAAACACCACCACTTTCAGCTCCTGGTATTCAGTCAGATAAGTACTGATGTTCATTATTAAAATTGGGAAAATGTATGTTCCATCTGAGTCCAGTTTTCAAATTTTTATTACTCACTTTTTTTGAAATGTCAGATATTACTACAAATGGTTTTGTAGTAATAATTAATTAAATCACAAAGAAATCAGCCAAAGCTGTGTAGCCTTTTCAGTAAAAGCAATTGTTTATTCCAACTATGTTCTCCAGAACAGTCTTTCAAAATTAGTATTGGAATTCTTTATTCCAGATTGCTATGTGTAATTGTCTTTCATGAGTTGTCCTTTCTGTTCTTTTATATTCCCTTTCTCTTTGTTTCGATTATTTTTCACCTCAGTACTTTCTGCTTTCCAAATTGTCTAATGCAAGCTAAATTATCCAAAACGTATAAAGACTTAGAACTTCAAATTAAGCACCATAATTTATCCATAAACCATAAGCACCATAGATTTATAATTTATAAATTTATAATTTATTATTGTGAATTTTTGCCATACTACTTAAAATGTATGAACAGAAAAAATCACAGATGAAACTACAAATTTCAGTCCTGCTTTCATTGATACACAGCTACTAGAAAGAAAAGGATTATTATATATAGCATACCAATTGGAGTGATATATACACTGGCATACTCAGGGACTGATCAGACCCTTGATGAAAAAAGGCTGACCCAACTGGTGTGTTATTTCAGCTAAACTCAGTCTCTTAGAAATACACTAAAAAATTTAAGATATCAGCAGATACCATATGAATGAGTATTGTGGAAAATATCTTTCCATTAATCTGACAGAATTACTGCATAGGAAGTTTATCAGGGTGAGGTATATAAAAGCCAGTGTTATATAGCAACGTTCTTTTGGATTTTTACATATAAGTAGTGAGCCACATCAACACGAAT
The DNA here is from genome assembly GCA_013396655.1 of Campylorhamphus procurvoides. Classification (NCBI taxonomy): domain Eukaryota; kingdom Metazoa; phylum Chordata; class Aves; order Passeriformes; family Dendrocolaptidae; genus Campylorhamphus; species Campylorhamphus procurvoides. The sequence goes on along the minus strand of WBMV01002004.1, from coordinate 154,066 downwards.
GTTTGGGATTCATCTGCCCCACTCAAGGTAGCTGAAAGGGAGATACCTAGATTCATTTTAATTGTGGGTTTTTTGGGTTTTGTTTTGTTTGGTTTTGTTTTTTTGTTTGTTTGTTTTGTTTTTTGAAAGAGACTGCCACTTCTTCATGACTGATTCTCTCCTAGGATATAGGTGTCTGGGATTGGCTGGATGAGATGTGATGATAATCTTTCATTCTTTGTTTTTGGATGGCTAGCTTAAAAATGAGGCCCTTGTGAGCTGTCAAAGGGGAAGACAGGCAGTCCTCTCTACAATGTTAGACTTCTGTAAGACAGCTTGCACAGGACACCCAAATGTGAGAGAATTTGCTTGTTTTGAACACAATGTAGTAAGGAGCACATGTAATACTGATATATATATAAAATTAAGAGGATTTTAAAGGTAGAATTTAAAAACTAAGAAAGCTAAGCCTGTACATTTACAAGAAAAAAGTACCAAGTTTTTCATGTTTACTTGGGTTTTGGCTACTGTGCTTTATGTGTGTGTGTGCGCGTCATGTGCTGCTGCTGATTTTATCATCTTTTCCCATCTGCAAGGAAAACAAGTAACCACCTTTTTATCATGTTTATTATCCTTCTAGTGTTTCTTTTTCTACCGGCACTGCTAAGGTGTCCATCTCTAAACTTTCATACACAAAAACCTGGGAGGCATTAGATAAAGTAGTCTGAAGAGATTATCTCAATTCACTGCAAACATACAGGGTCTGATTCCAACATGTTCTTTATGCAGCCCCTCCACTGAATGTTGTCTTAAATAAAGATAGAACATAAAATTATTAAGATGAAAGAATCTGGCTTATCATGCCTCAGCTTGATTAGTGTTCCAGGGAGGGTCTGAAGGGATACGGAAGCTGAAACTGAGACACTGCTAAAAGCTTAACCCAAACAATAGTTTTATTACCAAAAGTGGCCAAGTAAACAGGAAAAAAACCAAGAGAGAGAGAAAAGAGAAAATAAGCCCCCAGGTGCAAACACTCAAACTGCCCAGGTGTTTCCCATGGAGTTGTCTTACTGAGGCCCAGAATGCCCCAACTCCCCAGAGCAGTGGCTGCATCCTCAAGGGTCAGCTGACTCACAGGTGAAGGCGGGCATCCCCTCCAAAAGGCAACATGGTCCTGCCATGTGAAGTGAGCAAGCGCCAAGGAATAAACCATCTGCCTTTTATCTAAGTTGCCCAAGGGGCATCTACCTGAGCAAGCGTGGGCAGGACCACCCAGATAGAGATCCCTGGCACCTCCCCTCTGTTATATAATTGGCACTTCTCTGTGCATGTGTGGGTTCCTCTGTGCTTCCCCAGTGTATTTCAGAGGGTCTTCATTACTTCATCTTTCTCTGTTGGGAACCAGCTGGCCCTGTAAGTTTCTCGTGAGAGAGAGAAAGGGAGTTTTGGCCTTGTGGGAACCTGCTATCTTTGTAAGTTTCTCATGAGAGAGCAAAAAGGGAGTTAGCCTTGGCTGAAGCNTTCAAGGCCAGAGACTGCCTTTATCAGCCTGTTTTCCCGTAACTTGGCAGGAGAAGCACAACTCCTCACAGGTGGCTGGGCCAAACACAGACCAACAATATTAGCATCTGATTCAGCCTGAATACCACGAGTCAGTGAAAATAGTTAGTGGGTAGCTTACAGGAGATGATGTACAGAAAATTTTTATAGTGTGTTTTTTTAGTTAGGATGAAGATGGAAACATCTGAAGAAGTGTGGGTACTCTACTGATGTGCAGAGATAGATGCTTTGAGCTTCCCTACTGCATATGTGTGCATGGATCCATGTTTTGCTAACCTGTATGGATTACTTGAGGATTTGTAAAATATAGGCACAAAATTGAGGCTACAAAAGTTTGCATACAGATACTTCTGAGGACAGCAAAAGATTGGCTGGGAATTTGTCATGAACTGTTGATTTCCAGGGTGCTTTTTCTGCCACTGTAGAACTCGTACTTGAAATTAGCAAGTATATGGCAACATAAATAAGTTGCTCAAATTCCAAACATTCATTTATTTTGCTGCATTTTATCATACCAACATTGGTTGTTAAAAGTCTATTATGCAGCTAAGGGGAATCATGAAATGGTCAACTGCTAATCATTACTAGGACTGTGAGTTCAGACCACACAACTTGGAATGTCACTGTGCAAAATTGTTTCTGCCTGAGATACAGGTCAAATGATGGCCATATCATAAGTCACATTCCATCCCCAAATGGAGTTCAGTTGTATATGTTGCTGGTTGCTAATCCATGAGTGATGGAGGAGGTGCTAAAGAGGCAGCAGAGAATAAAAAAATCAGGCTTGTTGCAGTAAGTGTTCAGCTGGATCAGTAATACATTACAGCTGAGACCAATATACTTTTCAGTGCTGCAAAGCTGACGTGTGGTGGGAGAGACTTGTTGCTTTGATTCTTTGCTTGATCTCCATGAGCTCCTCTCTGTCTTTATAGCACTGCAGAGGCTATAGAAAGCATTGGTGAAACACAAGTTTCAAGTAGCATAAGTTGATTTTAGTATTTTGACCTTGGCTGAGTTACAGAGACTCAGATCAGCTGTTGAAACTATCTGGATCCTTAACTGATACAATTTGTCATTTACAGGGGAGTTTGATGGAGAGAAACAGTTTTCCTGGTTACTGTAGCCAGGACCAGTTTATCACTATGTGGGTGTGGCCAGGACTGTATTCTGCACCCTCTATGTCATTCCTCATGAACTGTTAATAATGGAACGTTTGCAGCAGCTGCCTAGGGCATACCTGATGCTTCAGGCTGCAAACTGGGTGCCTAAGAACTCTGTGAGACGGGAAAGCTTTCTGTCTTCAACACCAATGACTGAGGTGTGAGAACTCCCCTCCAGGGACGCCTCAGCACCTTCACACCCAGCCTGAGGGGTCATGTCTTGTAAGGGGCCATCAAGGATTCAAAAAGTATTCCATGACTCACAGAGTAAATCACACCGTGAAACTCCTCACCCTTGGGGAGGTAATGGGCATTCCCATCTGAACCTAAGCATATATAATCTTGGGGTTTGGGGACTTCTGGTACCACTCATTGGACCAAGAGGAGGACCAGGACCTCAACAGGACTGTGACTGCCACTCTTGACCAGACTGTGACCATCATCCTCACCAATAGGATTCTTTTTTCCTTTTAATTTGTCCTTTGGCGGTCACGTGGTGCTTAGCAAAGGGGCTGGTGAACTCCATTCTGTTTGTGCCCCAGGGTGCTGTTTTTGTGGGACAAATGTGGGGGGTTTTCTCTGTATCATTGTACATACTGTAATCTTTTTATTAAATTGTAATTCTGACTTGTAATCTTGTTTTGAGTTGGGTTCGCTTCTCCTGCCAGTTTACCTTTAAACCAGCACATCAGCCTGGTTTAAGGTTTTTCTATGTGCCCATAAATGCATGCATGCAGGCATGCACCCAAGCATGGGATGATTTTGAGTTGGTGCGTATTTTCTGTTGATTCTCAAAGCCAGCAAATTTAGCTTTACTGAGACAGTTTAATACTTTCTTGTATTGCTCTAGTCATGTTCTCAGTGATGGTAAATGCGGGCTGATTTTCTAAAGTGTGGTTTGGCTTAGTTAAGTTTATTTTTCAGAGCTCATTCATCTATTGTGCCAAATAAAATTTTTCCTGCTTTGACATACTTCAAAATACGTTTTTCATACACTCCCCCATAGCTGAAGATAAGATACAAAGAAAAAGTGAACTGAGATGGAAAGCATTTACCTTCTTTGTCTCTGACTGGAAGATATGGTCATGCAGCAGCTGTCTCATCATCAAAGCATTTGTTTCCCATTGAGATTTCTATTGACCTCCACCAAAGCTTTGTTTACAGTAAATGCAATGAGCTTTCAGTGTATGGTTTTGTTCCACCATATGGGACAGGTCCTGCAAACAAAAAGATTGCTTAGGTCTCAGACCTGACCATGAAAGCATTAATACCAGCACACTGCCAAAAGCTAGAAGCAAAGGGATTGTTTATATGCTTTGGAAGGATCTCATTTTGTGAATTTACTGCATGGGTTCCCTGTTTATTTTGTTTTCCTTTCTTGTGGTGTTGTAGCATTTTATTTCTCTGTCCAGCTTTTCTTCTCACAACCAAATTCCTTTGTGAGGATCAGAAAACTGCTGTCAGATTTCTCACTTTCTGCAGCTAATTTTTATTCAATTGGAAACAGGTTTTGAGTAAGGCTGCATGGTCCAATGGTGGAAAGCAGACACTGACAAAGATTATTCTGGGGTTTTTTAAGCCTTTGTGATTGGGTTGTGAAGGGTTAGATTCTGTCTGACTTGGTTTCACACAGCACCATTACTTTTGTTGTTTGGTTTGTAGCACTTAAAGCTTTTATTATTTTGCTATTACATCAGTGTACTTTATAGGCAAAATATTTGAAATCTTGAGTTCAGGTTCTGGATCTAGAGAGTCTGGCTAAAATGAGACCCACAGGCCATGAGTAAAGATCTTATTTACACTTGATAAATCAAGGCTTAGTTCTCCATTCTTGAAAAAATCTGCCCTTCTCCCTCATCATCCACTCGACGGTCTCTCCAGTGTCCCACAAAAAGGGTATACTACTGGAGTAAGGGAAAAGTGAAACTGTCAGTGAATGTCAAAGGATGAAAAGGCTACAGGAAAATACAAAGGCTTTGGTAACAGCCAGAAGAAATTGAGTCAGGCAGTTTATAGCCTGGTCTACAGTTAGGCATTTTCCCCAGAGAGCAGTAAGTGTTGCTAATATATCCCAAGCCTCAACTGGTGGTGCCTCAATGACCATGACTGCTCTCTTGGGAAGATGCAGTCACAGTTGAAGCTATGAGAGATAGAAAACCTAGGTTTATTACTAGCAATTAAACTGAACAAGGGTTACTAACCAGGGGTTTATTTTTTTGGTTTTGTTTGTTACTAACCTATAGGCATTTTGCAGAAGTTGTAAGGCATCCAGTCCATTTTGGAATGGATGCCAGGGATTAAGTGTTCCGGAATAGGGCAATCACATATTAACTAGACATATGGCTGGAACAGCCTTGGCCACGTGGCCGGCCATGTGGGCAGATGGGGGCTGCCATGTTGCCCAAAACTCCACCCCTGGCATGGGGTGGGACATGGCAGAACCAATCTGAGGAAAGGGAATGCCCCTCTGGTTACATTAGTGGGGTGGGATCTTGAAAACCTTCAGAAGTGGGATTTTTGAATCAGAAGGTGTGCTTCTGGGGATCCTGTGTGATCTGGGCACCCAACATGTGTTGTAATTAAATTTTCCTGTTATATTTCTTTTGTTTCACAGACATTTGCCATTTTTCTAAATTTAATAAAAGAGATTTTTCTCACAGGGCAGAGCTGACCTTTGCACCCTCTCATCCACCCTGTGTGTTGCGACGCCATAGAGAGAGATGTGACATCAAGCAGGCTTTCTGTCTTCCTCTGCATTCAGTGTGTCTCTTTCATCAAACCTGTCCCCAAAGGAGTTTTCACTATATTCGTGCATCTCCTATCGGACAATTAATATAGCCCTGACCTTGATGGTAGCTCAGGACTACCTGTGCTGCAGGACACAGGGAGTTTCCAGAGGGAAGTAAAGAGTATTTTACACTTCCTATTCTTTAAGAAGATTACTGTGGAAGGTAATTCATGGCTTTAATTACGAAGGAGATCCAGGGTCTGTGAGGAGGTGTCAAAATTGTGCTGCCCACAGGGCTCCAAAGGGAGCCAGTAGCTTGGGAATGATCAGTGCAAGTGTGTTCTGCATGAAACGCGTTGACAAATTTTTCACAAAGGATAAAATTAGTAGATGACAGGTGAATGTGATGCATTGGAAAATTGCTACTGTGGCTTTTTCAAGTGAACATAATGCCTCAGAAATGGCCTGGTTTTCTTCAAAAGTAAAAAAGTAGTCGGTGAATCAGCGGATGAGCTAGATAAAATTATTGAGCATTCTAGAAGCTATTAAAGAAATTGTCATGTGGAAACCTTCTCACAGGTTAATAGCTTGTTATGAAGACCTGCTTTGTACTAGTAACTTTTGTGTTTTTCTGCTGCCAATCTTTCTCTAGCAATGGCTAGAGGTAGATACTGGGGTGAAGGATTAGATTTTTGGGTCTAATGTAATACATCCATTCTTATGATTTTGGTATCTGCACCATTTGAAAACTTGATGTTTGAAATCTTGTCTTATTTTCGAAGAAGTGTAATACTTCTTATATCTAGAAATATTTTTCCTGAACTAAAGTATCTGGTGGAGAGAAAAATTTGATTTATTTTCTTAAATTGAGTATAAAAGGTATAGAAAGCTTAACTTTTATTAAGGAATGCTCTTTTACTGAGAGACTGGTTAAGGAATTAAACTTTGTACTGCAGAAACTGAGAGTACACACCAGCAATAATAATTAATAGCCATGTCAGTTGGAACATTGCATTGAAGTAGAAATAATTTAAGATTAAGACATTTCAGGCATGGTTAATGATTTTAATTTGGTTGCAATTTTTTTCCAAGCATCATTGTAACTTTTTTGAGGGTAATTTTAAATAACTTAATGATCTAAATGGTTTGAAATTCTGAGGTTTAGCATACATTACAACTGCTATTTGAAGAGCTTTTCAGAGACATTTTCAGTCTGGGTTGAATGTTATTTTAGTACAAGAATACTTTCTAATCTCGGTTGTTAAGAAATAACTGTTGTATTTTTAAATACCTTGTTAAAGGTTTTAAGATATATTAGGAGGCCATCTAAGCTTTTCTTTTTTACCCACAGAGAGGTTGTAGAAACCTCTAACCTAGTTGAAGAGACTAATGAATTAAAAGTATAACATCAGAATGTGCTGTGTAGGTGGATACTTAGTGCTTGTGCTGGTGGTAATCCTTGCAGGGCCTAATTTATTTTGAAAGTGACAGGTAGCTAAGGACGCTGATTAGAATTTATTCCAAGAATTCACTTTTGCTTCACTTTCATGTGTCTTACCAAATGCTAAAATGGAGTTTGAGAAATATTAACAGGACATTGTTAACATGTGCTAGCAGTGTGATTGTTGATTAACTGCTGTAGTATTTGCAGTGTGAAATGTAAGAGAACTTTAAAGCTGACTGTACTAACATTTCTACTGAGTATTTACTGAGCAAATTGAATTCTATTCCTTCAATATGACCTGGCATAACTAATCTTGACTGCGGTTCAATTTACTTGAGTGGAAATGTCTTATTATGAGCACTGTTTTGAGGACAGGTTGTGGAGGTGGATGCTGTGTTCTCACAAAGAGCTTGATGCGCTGTCAAAATTCATCTAGACTTGGTTGCTAGCAAGAACTGTAGACCTAGTGCTGAAATCCATTTGTCCTCAGACTGTATAAGTGAGATACAAACCAAGATTTCCTTGTGGGGAAACCACCAACAAATTACTCCAAATGGAAACATCAAACCACAAAAAAGGAATGGGAGATGGAGAGAAATAAATCAAAGAAGACCTATCCTCGACTAGGAAAGGAACCAGCCTACGTGGACCCCAGCCTGATGTTTCTGAAATTTTTTTAATGTTCTTATAGAATAGATAGATATCAATTGTATTAGAATAGTTAATATTAAATTTCCATTGTTGGACTGTTCTCATTGGTTGTTTAACCCCTGTTCCCCCATTGGCCAGAGTTTGGTGCACTGCACCATTCCCTTCTATAGTTCACCCCACCTGCTTAATCCCTTGTTTGGCACAGTTGCCACCCCCTTTTACCTTGCTTGTCGTGCTCTGCCCTAACTCCGCCCCGAACTCCTCCCTAGATCCAGAACCCTATATAAGTCCCATGCTCCCTCAATAAACTGGCCATTCCTGCTTCACCCTCACCCAGAATGGCTCGTCCTTTTTACCCTTGCAGAACACGACATTTCCTCTGCTCCTGTCATGGTATCCCTGGAAAGCACCAGTCTCATGAACATATGCTGTTTTAGGCCACAAACCAGCAAAAGTTCATTTGTAAAGAGGAGCTGTGCAGTCTGTTTTAATACAAAACTTAGCATATTCATGGCAAATGCTCTCTCTTGCTTAAATTTGAGAAAATATAGGTATTATCAGTACCTCTGCATTGGAGCTATGTTGGATGTAGACCACATCATCTGGGGGATCTTCTCAGTATTGACTGATGCAGGACTTCTGAAATGAAAGTCATCAGTCTGTATGAAGAGTAGGCACTAAACCTAAACTTGATGAAAAATAGCTTTAAATAAAGAAGTTAAACTTTTGCAATAAGGGTTTGATTTTTCAATGATATTTCTATTCCAATTCAGGTTTTCAAGTCTTACTGCCTTGGATACATGTTATTAGCTTTTCCAAAGCAGCCAAGCAAGCCCTTAGGGTTGAAGGCAGCTTCCACAGATGGGTCACATATTTCTTTGATAATATGGCAGTGCAGCATTTCTTAATATCTACTGAAAATGATTAATGTCTGGTATCAATTACTGCAGGAGTAGCTGGAATTGCCCACTCTTCTCCCTTCCTTCTCAGTATGTGGAGAAGAATCTGATCTAGAGGGATTATATTTTATCCATAGATTCATTTTCTTTTTTTCATTTCATGAAATAACAATGACAGTAGTTGATGGTTAGATGAGGTAAACATAGAATCACTGTTGGATTACTGATGGAAGTGTTTTATGGAGATAATGTCACATATGTCAAATTTCCTGTGGCTCTTGTGGTCCCTATGGGACCCTTTCATAAAATGTCAATGACTTTTAATATTAAAAACTGGGAAATACAAATTACTGTCTTTTGTGTGTTGTGATGCTCATTTATTTATGGAAGATGAAAATGGATATAAAAGGGCAACACATTCATATAAGAGCATCCAGGAATATAATTTACCTAAACATCAGTGTTAAACAGAGTCTGCTCTCTACTCCTTCTACTAGGTAAACCAGTGCAAGGGGTCAGTCAGGTTGCCAGGGAGGGAGACATAGCTCCTGCTCTGCTTGCTCCAAGCACGGGATCCCAGGGAGTTCCAGCTTGGGTGGAGTCTGGAGGACCAGCTGAGGTAGGACAGTGTCTTAGGGGGTGAACTTTTTCAAGGGAGCAAGTGTAAGGCTTAACATAGATCTCTATGTGTATTCAGGCTTTGCAGTGGTGCACGGGCACACAGGTCTCTGAAATAGGGGTAGAATTAAAGCAAAAGCCTCTAATGTGTTTGTAATCGACCTAGAGGTGGAAACAGGTTCTCTGTTTTTTCTTCAATGGCCCTTTTCTCAAAGCAAAACTTTAAAGGCCTTGATGGCTGGATCTTCTTTCTGAGGTTATTTCTGGATGCAGGTATAAGTGAAACATGAGTAGCATAGAAACCTGCTGTGGAAACCAGCGGAGAGCACAAACCTGTTAAGACATCAGAATGATCACTTTGTGCAGGTTGGTTTTAATATACTTTGTCACATTGCAGATACTGAAATGTAAAACTTTAGACTTTCATTCATATTTTCACAATCTGTTTTTTTTAATAACACAAATAGCTGTTTATAAGAACTACAGTTCCCTCTTTACTGTGTGTATCTTTTGCTGCTGGTTTTTAAACAGTGAACGCAAACCTGTTAACTTCCCCTCCCCCCTACAATGCTGTGACTATTTGGAGAAATATCAACACTTAGAATGTAATATCCTTTTGTCCTAAACTGAACAATTTTTCTCCCATTTTATTTAATCTCTAGGTCAACCGTTCTAGTAAGAGTCCTTCTTACAGAGTAAATAGCATGAAAGTCTGCTTACAAGAGCTTTTGCCCCATATTCTCACATAATATTAGCTGGCAGGCAATAACTTCTGTAGCTATCCTATGAGGGTTTTGGTGACAATGATAAACCTCAGGCTAATTTTCTGAACAGAATCACTCAGCTTGAGCAAGTCTTGTTTGAAAATTAGATAATGATGATCTTAGCTGTAACATTTTAAATTACATAGTAAATGAAGAGCTGGATGATTCTTCATATAGTTGGCTCTTAATTATCATCTCCAGTGACAGTAACGGGATATGTTGATGTTTATGATGAATATAGAGGTTGTTCCAAAATGTCTTTAGGTGACAGTCTGGAAAATCTACATTTGCTTATACTGTGCAGAATAACATCTGTTTTTCTGTCTTTCTTGACAATAGACACTATATTTTATCATGACATAAATTTCCCAGGGGACAGTAGGTATTGATGCATAAATTGTAAGATTTTTGTGTGTATGTGTGTTTTGTTGTCTTCAGAAAAAGAGGTTTTATATGTTAAAAATAAGAAGCTGGGCTTGGAAGAAGTCAACAGCCAGTTAGATGTGATCCACCATAACCATATGGGAGGCTTCAAGCTGGTCTCACTGCACTTGTTGACCAGTGCCCAAATGGTTTAAAATAGCAGTTGTATGCTTCTTGATATTTATATGCTCTGGAATGAATACAAAAGGATGTGCAGGACCCCCTTCTCCTCTGTATTGCTGACAAGGGCTCCTGGAAACAGGCAAATGGGTTCACTACTGTCAACAGAGGAGATCATCAGTCAAGCTAGAATAACCATCTCAGCAAGTAAATCACACCTTAAAATGTTACTCTAGTAATGCTACCTACCCTTGAGAAAGAAGAGAGATGCCTTATTAGAAATGTTAGTTTTGAAATGAGTGCAGTACCTATATGTTTGATATGCTAAATATTCTTTTGGGACTCATGATTTCCAGTGACATCAGTATTCAGAACTGTTTTGTATAACTTTGTTCCTGCAAAGGACATATCAGTGTGATCGATGTGACGTATTCATCATACTGCACGCTAACATACCAGACTAACGCCTTAAATCATCACCTCAAAATATCCTTCCTATTGCAGGGAGAGACAGTGTTCAGATAGAGCTCTAAACTGGGTCTGAATCTGGGCTGGTAGCTATGCGCTTGTGACTGATAACATCAAGGATCTCCAACTACAGCCTCTCTGGGTCTTGTCCAAAGCTTCTCCAAAATACAAACCTTTCTGAACTAGTGCCTAAGTTAAATCAAAATTTCATGGGAGCAGGTTTGTAACCACAATCCAGAATGTGACTCCCAGCATAGAAATGCTCAGAAACTGGGAGAGGCAGATGGAAGTCCTGTTAACTGTAATCCTAATTTACTCTTCCTGTCTCTAAGGACTGGATAGGGAAAATTACTTTATCCATGGCTGAGGGGCCACATTACTTAAGACCTTGGTGTTCAGAACTCACACTTTGGCTTTGCTGTGAACCAGTCAGAATTTCAAAACCTAGCCTTCCAATGAGATGAGTCAGAAAGCCCAGGGAGAAAGCAAAAATATTGTGTAGGGCTATGACAAAAAATTTCCTGTACACTTAGCTATAATTGTGTGGCATCTCTGGGCTGCAGGTTGTCATAACTAGGGCATTTTGCAATATAATTTTGTCAGGAAATATTGTTTGCAGCGAGTAAATCATCAAATTTTGGGGCCTAGAATATGTAATTTAATCCTATTAATTTTTTCCCCTCATTTACAGCAACACCAGCAGCAAGAAAAACAGTGATTCTGTCCCATTAAAGTTTTCCAGATGCAGTCTTTGCCAAAGACTACACAAGCACTGCTATTAAGTCTCCCTGAAAGACTGCTTTGAGCAGCAGAAAATGTGCTATATTTTCTGGATGTCCCCATAAGGCTAAATGTGAAATTAGACTTCCTGTCTCAAAGCAAAGCATGCATTTAATAAGCCAATAAATAGTAGACATCAGATGTGATACTGAACTATTGAGAAACATACATCATGTGCTTTTCATAGATTTACTTAGGCTGGAAAGGACCTTTAAGATCCTTGAGTCCAACTGTTAACCCAGCACTGCCAAGCCACCACTAAACAATGTTCTTAAGTGCCATTTCTACATATCTTTTAAGTAGCTGTAGGGAGGTGACTCAGCCACTTCTCTGGGCTCCCCACTCTTGTATATAATACTATAGAATATTTATTCTGTTGGATTCTTTCTCTGGACTGATCACAGATAAGCTATTATATGAAAATGAATGAATAGTGCTTTTTAGTTTTGATCACCTAGAAGGTTCCTTTCTGAGAAGTCTAGACTTTCACTTCAGTAACTCCTTCTATATATGGTCTTTAGTGTACACTACAGTACAATACAAATTAAATTCTGTTCCGCTTAAAATCTATATTTCCCCTTCAATTATTTTTTTAATCACCTAGGTAATTTTGTGTGCAAGGGTGAAATCACTGCAGTCAAACATGCTAAAAACTCCCAGCCTGTCTGAAAATCTGATTTTTTTGTAATGTCTTTTCTCCCCTGCAGGCCACTGAAATACTCTGAAATGTTTTTAAAAGACTTGGAAAAGACTTTGAACTTAAAACCAAGCATGCAATGCAAAACAAAACAGAACAAAAACAAACAAAAAAAAGGCCAACCCTGTTCCACCAATTTTAATTGGTCTGACTGTAATGGTCAGTGAATGAAGGCATCATCTCTGTGTTCTTAAGAGGGAAAATCCTAAGTTTCATTTTGTAGGTTGTTTTATTTCAGTAGTGTTTTATCTTCCAGTTTTGCCTTTTTGATCTGTGTCTGAATTTAAGCTTACATGATGGACTATTGTTAATAACTAGAGTGGAGGCAATTTCATGTGAATAGGTTAGTGAAGATTTTTTTAGCTGTGGACAGTCTCTTAATTTATTGCTGCATTTTGGATGTATGCTTGCTGTGTATTAAATTCTCCGTCTATAGCTGTGGTGGCTCCAATTGTCTGAAAAGTTTGGTTTATCTCTCTGAAAAGGTGCAATTCCTTTTCTGGCCTGATCCTCCTTCTTGAGATATAATATTTCACATAGGAGGTTTTGGTGTGGCAAACTGTCACTTTAAAATTATGCTAGAAATGATCTAAAAGTACAGAAGAACTGCAAAAGAAGGGGTTTTTATCTTGAGATTTGGGCCACCAATGCACTTCATAATAATCATTCCTAATATCCCCCATCCAATGCAGTGAGATAGTATTCCTGAGACTTAGCTGAAATATCTGGCTTTGAGAAGGAAATTGCTTTATACCAAAGCAAATTTTGAGCACTTCAGTTGGTTAAAATGACAAAGCAATGACATTGACGTATGCATGGTGCAGTTCTGCTACCATATTTATTTTCCCTGTTGTGTCTGCAGGTACAGTGTAAGGCCTGTTTCTATGGTACTGTTTGGTGTAACTGCTTTTTAGTAGAGCTTATGGTTAAAGGGATTCAGGATTCAAAGCAGCGATAGTGGTAAGTGCTCTAAAACTTTAGGCAGTATTGTGAGCTGAGAAGGCCTTGCACTTTAAGAGGTCTGTCAGGCTGCCTACATTTCCGTACTCGAATTGCTGGAATAAAAATCTTCACATATGGAGAAAAATCCCCAGCATCTCTATGATAAGGGCATATGGCTTAATTTCTCTAGAGATCTAAGCCTCCATGAAAGAGAAATCAGCTTGGATACTCACAGAAGCACACCAGGAAGGCTGTGTACCTAGTCTGATCCAGTCCCTACTCTTAGGCTGTCTTTCATCAGTAAATACTTCCAGGCAAGTAAATACTTACTTCCCCTGGATTCTGCCTTTTAGATCAGTTCAAATAGGATTCACTGTTGGCACTGGAAGTGAGCAAATTGGGGAGGAACCAGTTTACGTTGCTCCTGTGCTGTGCATTTTGTCACAGCATAGATGCCAACTCCACAGCCAGGACTAATAGGAAGAATAGGGATGAGAAGTCTTCCCACTACAAACATTGATCTGTACTCTTAACTATGCGTGGAAGATAGACCCTGAACAGTGCTTAGCTGCATATCAAGCATCACATGGGTATTGTTTTGTTTAGCTTGTTCTGGTGTTTCTACAAAAACATCTCCAAATGACTGGCAGATGTATTTTAAGAAAACAATTTATTGGATAATTCACAAACAGTAAAAAGTGTTAAAATCACTTAAAACACCCCATTTCTTCATAGTTTTCTAGCTCAAACAGTGGCCATTCAGCAAGTGTCTGCAACCTGTATGATGTAGTAGTAAAGGATTCTATCCAGATTTCCCTGTGCTGGAACTTGTCATTTGTTGGGATACAGTTTACTTGTTTGCAGTTGTGTTAGTAGCTCTGGATAAACAATAAAAAAGAATTTAAAGCTTGCATATTCATACAAGTCCTATCTAATCTGCCTTCTCTAAAGGGTGCATTGGAAGTTACTGTGAGGAAAACATCTATGAATAAGCAGCACTTTGATACCTGATGTATTCTGAAGATGTTCATTTATTTCCATACGAAAAGGCCATGTTGGTGGAGTAATTTATACTGACATCAGCCTTCTATTTCCTTTAGCCCAGATCATTATATTAAGCCCTATTTTTTTTTATGTGAAAGAACACGGAAACGACATTGTCTATCTTACAAATACATCCTCACCAGTTTATAAACAAACAACTGAAGCCTCAGCTGATGAGTATCTGCATACCTCTATGGACTTCAGTTTGAATTGTACTGCCACTTTCAGTAGACCTGGTTTGAGGTGGAAATAATTAGTATATTTTCTCCCCCACATCGCGTATAATCTCTGTTGCTTTCAAACTACCATCCAGTTCAGAGAATTGTTTCTAGATGCAGGAAAACTTCAACATTTATATAATGGAAGTGCTTCACAGCAGTGCTATGGATAATTTCATAATTCTGTTTCTAAAAGAAATGTTATTTGAAAAAAAACCCAAACAAAAAAAGTGAACAAAGTAATTACTGCAGAAGTGAAAAAACAGACAAGTGAAAGGAATACAATTACTTGAGGTAGTTTCAGTATGGATGTGTAGTAAGCATTTTGAATGCTTTGCAAGGCAGAGGTAGCTTTAACCAGAAAGGCTGGTAAAAATACCACAGTACAGTAAAAATTGTAGGAACATCTTACTGCTGCCTGTCAAGCTTCCTAGTTTGAATATGTGCATACGCAAGCAGCTTGAAACCCTGCATTCCAGAAGAGTATGAACAGAGCAGCCATACAGCTGGAAACAAGGTGTCTGCTTTTAGCCTAATGGGATAGAGTTTGACAAGAGTGTATGTATGTTTATGAATAGAAACTAGAGCAGCCTAGAAGCAAATATTTGGAGGAAAAAATGCAACCCTGTGGAAGTTTGGATATGAAACTGGAGCCCAGGTTGGTATCTCTCTCTGCTTCTGATGATCTGGATAGTATTACCCAGCAGCAACCTTTCTTTAGCAGAATTAAAAGTGAGAAGTATGATCAAAGCTAAGTATGAGGATTTCATTGAGCTGGTATGTACTGCTTCTCTTCTGTAATGTAATTATGTTCTGATTTTTATGATTCTGGTCATCTAAAAATTATTTTCGACTTTGTGCACTTCCCTGAAGTGAAAGAACAAACCAGGAGAAAGTCTAATAAACATTACAGAGAAAAGAGATTAAAGATCAATATTTTATGCCCTTGCATATAAGATAACATAGAAATTATGATATAGTACTTCTCCAAGGTATCCTATTTTGAACTAATTCCAAGGCCTCTGGCAGGGGGGAAGGAGGTAGAGGTGGGGTGGGGAGAACCTGGGAGACAAACTGAAAACAGACAGATCCAAAAGTAGCAAGGTGTACAGAATTTATTAAATGAAGGTTCTGCCTCATGCAGGGGGAATAATGTGTTTTGAGAAAGGAGATATTCAGTGAACAAGAAGCATTTAAAATAGTTTGGCTGATACAGCAAAGTCATGGTGGAGGCAATAACCACAGGTACTCAGTGATGCTTTCCACAGTGCTCTAGAGAAGGTATAGAAAGAGGTCAGGAAATTGTTTTATGGATAAGCCTTGCAAGACAGACTCTGAGCTGCTTGGAGGTTTTAATTTAATGAGAGTGGTATAAAATTTTGGAATGAATGCTTTTTTTTAAGCTTTAAGGTGTCTTTTATATGCAATATGCTAGAGTGACATGATCTATTTTTGCCCTAACCTTAGTAAATGAGCCTACTGTGACAGACAGCACTGAAGCTGTGGCTGTCTGGGGTTTTCAGCTTCAGACGTCATTATATTCGACATTGTCATGCCAGCACATTTTTGAGAAACAGCAAAAGAGTGCATTTTGCCTTCAGGAGAGCTGACTGAGTAAATGTGAAATGCCCCAGAGATTTTTCATTGGAATTCAGTAATATGTTGGAAGTAAACAAAGAAATAAAGATAGTTTTAAAAATAAAGTGATAGGTAGGTCTGAAAAACCTTAATATAATTTTATTTCAACAAGGAAAGCTCAGAAATACCTAGTTGACAAGAATCTGAAACTGTGTCAGTGATACATAGCTAAAGATTTTATGTTGTGGAGCTTTTACTGTATTTTTAACCTCCCCTCCTAACAAATAAACAAATAAACTCCAAATAACAACAGACAAAAGACATTAAAAATCCCAGGCTGGAAAGTAAGACAGTGTACTAAAATGCAAAGGAAGTGAGCAGTGCACAGACCAGTGAAGATGTCTGTGTTGGGTGGTGCTGTAAGCCTTAGCTGATACAATCCTTTTCCACACTTGAAGAATCCGGATTATTGCTCATGGATTGTATATTAGTATGAAGGAAAGGATATGTCTACCAGCATAGGTAGACAGGTAGAAGGTTGAAGTAATGCATGATTGACAATAACATGAATTTGAAAACAAGCATTTTAGAAAAGGTATGGTTTGTTGTTGTTGTTTGTTATTTTTTTAAGTTGCCTTTGGTTTCTGCCTTTTTATGAAAGAAGCATGGCAAAAATCCGTTTTGAGTACCCAGAGAAAAGTGGAAATGGTTGGTTATGGGAAGGCTGCATGTCCCAAAGCAGCTTTCAGAGTTAAAAAAAATGCAGATCCTTACTTTTTTAACACACTTTATGAAAACTTAGTGCTGCTCTGAATGGGTCAATTCCAGGAATGCTAATGTAGCAAATCAGGGAGCTGGGCTGTCAAAACATACACAAGCCAGCTTTTTTTTTCTTAGGAGTTCATGAGATTGAGCAATTTAGACTGGTTGGCATCAACCTTACTTGCTCTCCTCTCCTCTCTTTTCCTTTTTTTTTTTTTGTTTTCTTTGTAATTATACTTGAAAACCAATTAGGTTTTCAGAAAGCTGCTGGCATGTAGCATTATCTAGGAGCTATAGAAAGCTGACAATTGTTCTGTCAAAGTGTATAATACACAGCAATATATTTGTCTTTGTTTCTTTTTGAGCATTGCAGGGAAATAACTGAGGAAGGAAGGAAGGAATCAACTGGCAGCACATTTTAAAGGCAGTTACAGTATATTGGTGAGCTGATTTTAAGGAGTTTCTGTGAATGGCAAGGGGAATGATCAGTTATAGAATTGTTTCTGAACAAGAGTTGATCCAGTAGGTTAGAACTATTGCTTGGACAAGCGAGAACTGAGGCAGAAGTTACTGAAGCTGATAAAAATTAGGGTTATCAAGGAGAAGATGGAATGTGGTTGCTTTTACCTCTTCCAGTGTAAGAAATAGAGGGCATTAAATGGTCACAGATTCAAAACAGGAAAAGATGCTTCTGCATCTCAGCAATTAATTAATAAAAAATCAGTTTTTGAAATCAACAGATAACTTGGTTTGAGTTTTAATTTTATTGGGGAAAATATTCGAATCTGAAGTTCTTTCAGCAATACTTAAGCAGGTTGTAACAATCACCAATACATTAACCCTGTCACAGTAAATCAGATTATTTGTGTTCTATGTGTGGTTGAGAGGGTCATTTGAAGTTTGACTTTTGGGGAATGAAGAAGGTTTCAAGAGAACAGGCTTCATAGGCTGGAGACCCTCAGAATGAGCTTTCAGACTGCACTTTGGATTCCTTCATACCTGTCTACTTCAAACACTTCAAAGGTTCTTCTGTTGGGGTCAGTGGTTTGGCTTACAGAAGAAACAGTACGTGTCTAATTAGAAGGATCCTGTGTTGTGTGCCTAGTGTACAATTGCCTGGACGCTGCAGCTTTTAAGCATTGATTGTGATTTCAGAGATACACTGAGTGAGACAAGTGAAGGCAGGGCTCACTGGCATGCAAGCCTGGATTTATTTATACAAACATAAGTTTAAAAAGCCTCTTGCTCACTCTCTTGATTGTTTCTTGCATAGGCAGTACTTCAGAACCAAGATCTTGTTCTCATGATGTGCTTGGCAGAAAATCAGTAAAGGAACTGATTCCATATATCTGAGTCTTCAACTGTACAGTTTTCTTCCTGGAAGTAGGCTTTCTGTGTTTTGAAATCTTCTCCTTCACATTTCTAGACTTGCATTTTAGAACCATTTCATCTTGTATTTTTATGAAAGTACCAAGCAATGGAAGAGGCTTTGTTCATAAATATTTTTAAAGTGAATTGTGTGCAAGTGCTGACACTTTATATTAAGGATAAAGTCCAACTAGCATCAGAAGTTAAGATCTGATTGGAAATATTGGAGTCTAAAAAGCTAGCTTAAATCAAAGTTGAAGAAGTTCTGGTCTTCAATTATTTTATAATGGCTTAAATTAGTTTTCTTAACTCAACAGTTTTAGTTACATAGGAAGGAATATCCAGTTATACCTGAGAAGGTAATTGCTAATATATCAAGTTAATTACCTGCAACCTTTTGGAACAATGAACTGTTAAATAAAGCACATGATAAAAGTAGGCTGTTACAGATCTGAGCTTTAATTCCCAGATTAGTCCAGTGGCACTGAAAAGATTTCACTGAAAGAAGAATAAGATTTTCAGGATGTTCAGCTAAAATACTGCAGCAGAATGGAGAGCTTTAATGTGCATTTTACACTCCAGGTTTGATACTTCTGTACTGACTGTTTTCTAGCTTTCTTTCCTTCTGTATATATTCATGATCAGTAGAAGAGGCGAAAGGAAATAAAAGTCACAGGACAGCTTTAAAGAGCAAGTGACAAATGTTAGTGTATGTATGTGTACAGTTAATAGACATGTAAATAGTTACACATTTCATTACTCCTCAGCCACAGTATGTAGCTCATTGGCCCTGTCTTTAAGTCACTTGTTGCCTGTCAGTAGGAATTTGAATGTGGCCCTGAGTTAATGACTGTTGTCCTTTGGCACAGTCAGTGGTTGCTACCTTGAGAACCGTGGGGTTTCAATCTTTTTTGGTAGGAATACTTAGGTGTTTACTTATTCCTTTTCCTGTTGAAGCTCCCTGGTCTCTTACCCATCCGACTGAACAAGACTTTTTTGCATTGTCTAATGATGATCTACTAAAACAATCCATTGAACATCTGGATTTCAAGCTTGCTGCTCATCTCTGCTTTCATTTTTCCATTGCGTTTAATCAAAGCAGAAAGGGTGTATAACGAACACAAAAATTAGAGTAAATGGGAACACAAAAAAACTATGGAGAGGTTTCTGATTACATTCACTGTGTATGTTACTGTAGAACGATAGTACAAATTGTTGAAACCAATCTATTTCCTACCGGGCTCTTAAGACAGAAATTGATTAAGTGCAAATGTACAGATCTCTAACATATATATTTTTCCTAGTTGTAAAAAAGAGTTTTGCAATAGAGATCAACATTGTTTCTGGCAAGTTATAAAAAGTTTATGAGTGCCAGGTAAATACTACTTCCTTTTTCTAAGCATTTCCAGACTTCTGGCTCCAAATATTATTTCCAAATTTGATTTAATTTTAGTGTGAGTGATGTTTAAAAAAAACTACCTTAAAAATCCCACCACTGTTGTGACACTAATGTGCTCATGACTTTCATAGGAAAAATGTCAGGTGTAAGCTATGATATAATATGGCAATTTCAGGAACTTCAGCATTATTTTAATAACAAATGAGAGGTAATGAGATTAATGGTACTTTGTTCACTAGTTTTTATTTTGGTGTGGTTTGTTGTTTGTTTTTTTTTAATTTATTGTTGTGGTTTGACCTTGGCGGAATGCCGGGTGTCCACTGAAACTACTTCAGGCCCCCCCTTTCCCACAGGGAAAGAAAAAAAATCTAAGAATTCACGAGTAGAGATAGGGACTGGCAGAGGTCTCATTAACTTCACAGGCAAAACAGGCTCAGGGTGGGGATAATACTTAAATTTATTACTAACAGGATGAGAACTAAATAGTAAGAAATAAAACAGTCTCAAAAACACTTTCTCCCCATCCCTCCCTTTTTCCATGTTCTCCCCCCTCCCCCCAGAGAAGCAGGGAAACAGGCAATGGAGGGTTGCAGTCAGTTGTTATTTCTACCACTGCAAACGTGAGTCCAAATCTTTAGGCAGCAGTTCTCCCCAATCTGCTGCCCTGTGGATCACTCCTCCATGGCGTGCAATCAGGTGTCTGCACTCCGATGGTCCTCCATGAGATGCAGGGGGACAACCTGCCTCACCAATGGTCTTCACCACAGGCTACAGGGGGGCCACAGCTCTGAGTCCTTTCTCTGCTTTCCGTGGGGTCCCTCTCATGGGAGACAGTCCTTGATGGACCTCTCTGATGTGAGTCCACCCCTGGGCAGCAGTTCTTCCCAATCTGCTGTCCCATGGGTCACTCCATGGGGGTGCAGTCTTTCATGGATAAGCTGTACCTGCTCCAGTGTGGGTTTTCCTCTCCACGGGCCATGGTCACAAGTCTCGTGCAGGACCCTGCTCCATCCTGGGCCTCCCATGGGGTAACAGCCTCCTTCATGCCATGCTCCTCTGTGGGCAGCAGGGGGGTCTCTCCCCCCGATGGTCCTCCATGGGCTGTAGTGGGACAGCCTGTGTCACCATGGTCACCACCAGAGGCCACAGGGGGCCATAGCTCTGAATCTTTCCCCTGCTCCCATGGGGTCCCTCATCCTCCTCCTGCACCAACCTTGATGTCTGTGTTGTTATCCCATGGCTAGAATTTCTAACTGTGCAACACTCCTCTATTCTTAAATATGTTGTCATGGAGGTGTCACTATGATTCCTAATTGGTTTGCCGTTGGCCAAAAGCAGGAAGACCCTCTCAGAGCTGGCTATCATTGGCTCCATAGGACAGGGGAAGTTTCTAGCAGCTTCTAACAGAAGCCATCCCTGTAGCCCCGCCTCTATCAAAACTCAGCCACAGAAACCCACGACATTTATGAGAGCACTTGCCATCTAAACTGTGTAGCTATTTTGATTCTGATGAAGAGATTAGGGAACGCAGGAACCGAGAAAAATTACTTCAGAATAAGAGGTCCAAGAAGATTATTATTCTCCTCATCTTCCCATTTGTTTCTATCATCTCTCCTTCAGGCAGCCAGCTGATTTGTTTGAAATGAAAAATACTGTTCTTCTGTGCTGCATCCAAAGTACTGTTTGACTTCTTTGCCGGTTTTGTAGGGAGACCTTAGGAGAACATAGCTCATGGAAATAGCTTTCAGGTGTGTCTCACACAGGCATCTCTGCAGAAACTGCTGTGTGGTCTTGTAATGCTAGGGCAATACTGTTTGCATGGCAGGAATCTGAAAGGAGCCAGACCAGCCTACGGTGGTTAACCTGTGTCCTGGACTCTGTGTGGTCTAGAAACATGAATGTGAGAGTGTGCTTAGCTTCTCTCGGAACACATCTCATTCAGTTATTTGAGATAGGGGGAGGTTTGAACTAATTTCATCCACTTTTTTCTGAGCTCACTTAGAGTTTGATTAAGCACCAGTGGTTCCTTGCATAATGCAACAGCTCTCCCTTGTAGCCCTGGTACTAGTGCTGTGTGTTCGGTTTATATCCTATAAACCCAATGCCAAGCATTGAAGAGTTGTGCAGACTAAAGCAGCCCTAACAACCATCTCCTTGAGGAGCCTCTTGTCTATTTTGACTGATGGTTTTGTTGGAGTAATTCACTGATAGAGAATATAAATGAGAGGAAATGAAAAAAGGGGGCTTCTGCAGAAGACAGAGGTTGCAAAGAAAAAAAGAAAGAGAAGATGAACAGTGGGGAAAGTGACTTAAAGACCAGGATCCAACTGAGTTATCAACTCCTGTGTCTCCATAGTGGGGTGAAAAGTTACAGATATGCAAGTAGATATGTGTATATGTATTGATGTCTGTACTAATAATTAAGAGATTATATTGAAAAGAAAAGGCAAATATAAAAAGCAGAATTAAGGAGAATGTACTGGACAATGAAATAAAAGTTTCTCTTAGAATACAAATAGTGCATATTAAAATTATGAAGTATAAAAATTAGACTGTAGGACTCTACTTACTAAGAATTACTTAGAGAAGCAGACAATATAAAATGGTGACAAGAAGAAGTGAATGAATATAGGAGAAAAGAAAATATAGGTTACAAGATCCATTAAAAAGATGCTACAAAAAGTTTTCAGAGATATTTGGTTTTCAAATGGAATTAAACTGGACTAAATTGCTTTGATTCTAATAAGGAAAATTAAACATATTTTCAAAAATATTAATATAGATTCATATTGTATCTGTGATCCTTTTAATTGTCTTTCTAATGTATCTTTTCCTCATTTGCCTGGTGATAAAATGAAAGCTTTTCCCCTCTTTCTTTCCCTGAGTACACAACAAAATTCAACTAGATGGCAGCTATGAGTATGTTAAAGTAGATATAAAGTAAGTACAACTTCTTTTTAATTATAGAAAATATTTTCTTGTACTAGGCATGTTTTTTAAAATGTTGCTTCTTTAAGCAGTGATGTTTTAGATGATCTTGAATTCACTACATTACTATATATCTGACAATCATCAACAGGACTGTATTTACAGGGCCAGTACCTTATACAGTTTGTTTAGCTGCCAAGGTACCAGTGAAGGTATCTTCTCAAAGTCTCTTTACTCACTAAGTAAATGCATGAAGTCCTAATCTGTCACCAATTCTGCATGTAATGAAAATGCTATTCATTCTCCTTTAGGGGTATATTCTCCTCTAGAATATATGCTTCTCTAGAAATTAAAGGTCTTAAAGAAAATAGAAAGCACAGTAAGCACCTTGTAGAGGTAGATGTCTTATACTGATAAAATAGGAAGTACATAAACCTGTATACGCGCAAAATGTAGTCAATTGGTTTTGCATAGTTCAAGTAACTGAACTGAGAGGCAGGCAAGAAAGGATAATAGTGCAAGCCAGTTCTGCTCATCTGCACTTTGAGCAAGCTGCACTTGGAATTCTTCCCTGATTCCTCTTGTCAAGAAGGAAAAGAAATATTCTACCTTAAGGTTGTTTTTCCTTTTCTTTCTTGGTTTGTTATTTAATCTTGAAAGGGTTTTTACATGTCTGAAATTTGACCATTTGACATTTACTCAAATGCTGTGTTTTTCTTGAAAATGAGTACTTAATTGAGGGCTCTGTTGTCCTTGGAGCTTTTCCCTCATAATTAGGACTGGACGAAGCCTGGTTCTCCAAGGTATTTCAGTTACTATTTGCTCCCATAATGCCTTTTGATGATGTTTCTGAAGTTGTGCTGGTCTTGTTTTTAAGTCTGTCACCTAGCCACCACTTCTCTGAGTTTTGTTTCTAAATCATGCTTTTGAGAGAGGATAAGCCTTGTGGGGTTCCTGTTTGGTTGAAGTTGCTGCTAGGGATCTGTTGTTATTAAATGTGGTTTGAATCCAAGTGCTTTGTATTGTTGCCTCTGAAATAGGTCTGCGTCAGACTATGAAGAGTTTTCTCCCAAAGGTCAGATCCTGCATAAGCTAGACTCCAAATTGTTTGGGAAACAGTTGCCCTAAGACTCCTTTGTATACATGACTTCTGAATTTTTACATGCCTTAGATATGATCTGAAACTACACGTTCAGAGGGTACATACACAAGTACATATCTGCAGCCGTATTGTTCACTTTATGTATTTCTTTTTTATGACCTTTCAAGCTAAATTACTTACCATAACTTACATAAATAAAATGTGCAAAAGCTGCAGTTCAATTTTCACTCCAGCAATCAGTCTGAAGTTTATATTCACATGAGAAGGAAGTAGTCAGCCATCTGATAATCTGTCTCACAGCCTAAGTCATGATCTGAAAGTATTTAGTGCCTGAAAAAATGCATTTTAATTGGGTGAAGTACTAGGTGAGGAGAAAGGAGAAAATTGCTAACTGAGATGTGCAGAAGCCTACTAGAAACAAGTAACTTGCTTTAGACATATTATTATGGAATGTGATATACTGCAGTGTTATTTTTGCTGGCTTCCAAAATTTTGAGGCTGACTTCTCTCTAATAATCTGGGCAAATGTATTTAAGACGGAAGATGAACAGTCCTGGATGATCAATATTGAGAAACAGAACAATCATATTTTGTAACCTCTATTCTGAATATTTGATACCCATGTGTACTGTCTCACAGATGAAACAATTAAAAATTTCCTCTGTCTCTCCTTATGCTGACTTATTGTAACACCTTCTGGTAGCCCCTGTGTTCACAGTTCACTGCAGTGGAGAGAAATGGCTGTATAAATTGAAGAATTAAGGTCATGAGACAATCCTGTAACTTCAGCTCTCAGAACATAATGTAGCAACATGTCCAAGTGTGAAAAGATTTTGGTTTATGGTGTTTTGTTATAAATAGCAACAATGATGATAAACAAATCATGCAGTGGGTGAGCAATTGGCTCAAGGATCAAGTACAGAGGGTAATAGTGAATGGGGTAACATCAGACTGGTGACCTGTCACTAGTGGGGTTCCACAGGGTTGTTCAGCCCTGTGCTCTTCAACATCTTCATAAATGACTTGGACAAAGGACTGGAAGGGATACTGAGCAAGTTTGCAGGTGACACAAAACTGGGAGGAGCTGTTGACTCTCTCAAAGGCAGGGAGGTCCTGCAGAAAGACCTGGACAAACTGCGGGACTGAGCAATCACCAACCACATGAAGTTCAACAAGGAAAAGTGCCAGATTCTGCTCCTGGGATGGGGCAACCCTGGGTGTACGTCCAGACCGGGGAATGAGATGCTGAAAAGCAGTGACATGAAAGGGACAGGGAGGTCCTGGTCTATGGTAAGTCGAATATGAATCAGCAATGCCCTGGAAGCCAGGAGGGCCAACTGTGTCCTGGGGGCATCAGGCAAAGCATCACTTGGGCGGCCTCAACTTGAACATTGTGTGCAGTTTTGGGCACTGCAATATAGAAAAGATATTAAGCTCTTAGAGAATGTCCAAAGGAAGCAACAAAGATAGTGAAGGGCCTTAAGGGGAAGCCATGTGAGAAGCAGCTGAGGGCACCTGGTCTGTTCAGCCTGCAGGACATTGAGGGGAGACCTCATTGCTGTCTACAACTTCCTCGTGAGGGGAAGAGGAGGGGCAGACACTGATCTCTTCTCTGTGATGACCACTGACTGGATCCAAGAGAATGGCCTGAAGTTGCATCAGGGAGTTTTAGTTTGGATATTAGAAAAAGGTTCTTTACTCAGAGGGTGCTTGGGCACTGGAACAGGCTCCCCAGGGCAGTGGTCACAGCACAAAGCCTGACTGAGTTCAAGAAGCATTTGGACAATACCCTCAGGCAGATGGTGTGACTCTCTGGGAGGGTCCTGTGCAGGGCCAGGAGCTGAACTCAGTGATCCTTGTGGATCCGTTCCAACTCAGCATATTCTGTGTTTCTATGATTAACAACCATAAGAAAAGAATAGTGACAGAAGAAATGTGTGTGGGGTGAGAAGGTCTGGAAATGGAAACACAAAATTTTTGGTACATACATTTGATTAATAATCTTCAACTATGTTAGTTATTTGTGTGGTACGTGTCTTGGTACTAGGTTCAGGGAAGCTCATGCCCTGATATCCCCCTTTTTAGAAGACAGGAATTGTTTGTGCTTTAACATGCTGCCTGTATGCTAGGAGGTGGGCTTTCTGAACTCTGTAAAGAATTCATGACTGAATTATACAGTCACATCCCTGACCCTTAGTTCAAATAGTTCAAAACAATTTGATAAGCATTGACCCCATGTCCATGGCCAGGCATGCCAAATTATGCAGCCAGAATCAGACTCCAAATGAGGCTGCAGTGTAACCTTGTATTGTCCCAAGCAGCAATCTCATTCAAAGGGACAACTACTCACCTGTGGACCTGACGACCACAGTAAGTCCCAGATATCAAAAAAACTGCAAGACAAGTGGAATTCAGTTCTCAGAGACTGTGAGCTCCTGTGTTTATATTTTCTACATATGGTATTTTCAGATTTCACGGCTTCCCACTACAATTAATTGCCCAGTCCCCAGACACTGCTTTTTGTGTGTGAAAGACAGTTTTGCACATACTTATTCATGTGAGGACAGTTTTATACGATATCTGACTGTGAGCTAGAACACCAGCTGTTGGACTCCACTGAGGTGTGCAGCACTCATCTGTACTTAGTTTGATTACTTTTGCATTACTTTACATTCGTTACATTAACTCTTCAGAAGCCCTGACTGATTGTCTAATCAACACTTAAGTCTCCTTGTTCTTTTTCTAATTTTTAGTCCTTTTTATATACTTTCTAGCAGAAGGTATTCTCATGCTCAGACTATCAGTAGGTCTGGCTGGTATCTTCAAGCACACTATAAAATTAATGCACTGAGTTTGATTTATGATAAGTAAATACCTTTTAATTTCAATTGCTATAACTGAAGGAGGCAGAAGCAATGGCATGCAGTGTATTTAGGTTTCTTTAGTAGCTATGCAGTGATGGATGAACAGAAATGCTCTGTTGTTTACAACCAGAGATTTGAAAGAGGAAATAACTTACTTCTAGTGGACTGTTGTGTTTGTGTGATATATAGTATTCAGGTGCTTGTATATATAACTATTGCCTAGAACCCCCTAACCTAGGAAATGGAGGCGTTTTCTTTGCAGTGTTTGAATTAAAAATGCTCAACCTGTTACTACAGATGGTTGTTCTTGCTGTTGGGCCATAGCTGACTTCTGAGAGTAAGTTATTCCTTGCAAGAACCTAAGGTCTGTTGTAAGTGCAACAGTCAAAAATAAGTCAGTTGCCTGAAAGCGTTTGACTGTCTCACATTTATTAATGGCGGGTACAGAAGTGCTTTTGTATTTCAATAGCTGATTGCATTTGTTTCATAATAGTTAGAGACAGTGCAAAGGAGTCAATACTACTCTGAAGCTATAGTATATTCCTGCCCCTTGCTGTATGTTTCATGTTGTAGGTCACATTGGTATTTTGGCTAAGAAAGTATATTTTAATTAACAGTAGGATCTTGCTGTTTTCCCACCATAGTGCTGAATCTCAGTACTTTGGATGTGTCAATGCTTAGCTATATTGCAAAATGAAGGACTGTATTTGATGATCCCTTCCCATGGTGAGGGGTTTAGAACTTAGAGGATTTGTAAGGTCCTTTCCAATCCAAACCATTTTATGATACAGGAATTTTCTTTGCTTCAGTGATTATTGTGTCATAGCTTACTTGTCCAGGACAATAAGTGCATGACATTTACTTATTAAATGTATTTGGGAAAGAAGTCTTACTCTAGAGCACCAAAGTACCCTGTCAATGCTAAACTATGCTTTGACTGTCCTTTTAGAGATGTGACTGGAGGGAGTGGGAGAGGGTACCTGTGGGCCTCTGTGGGAGAAGTTCTAGATACCAAATGCACACAGAAACTTTTTTGCTTCTGACAAATAGGCCTGAATTTTATGATGGAGAAGACCATTAGGAAAGAAGGGAAACTCTATCTGGAATATTGGAGTCTTCTTTTAATAGACTTGGAGAAATGAAACCAAGTTTAGGAACACAGAAAAGCTCCTGGGAGCTTATTTGCTTTGATTGCTAAATCTTTTGAAGTGTGCTTATTGCTGTAAGGAAGGAAATCTCAAAAAGGTCAACTATGAATTAGGTGAGAAATACAATAAGGAGTTGCTTTACATGGTCATTAAATAAGACAAAAATAAAATTCAGGAGTAAATGAAACAATATCACTGTAAAGGTGAAATGCCTCAGCATAATTCAGTAAAGACAGTGAAACTGCAACAAGGCTATCCAAGATGCATTGATTTTGTAAAGATCCAGTTCCAATCTGGTGAAATTGATATTTTAGAAGAGCCTCATATCCTAGTCTACATGTCTATTTGTGAGGACCTTGTAAAGACTAAAGGTCAGTCTATCTGTCTTTGTCTACTGTGCCTATGTATTTCTAACACAGCTATTACCACCACATCTAGGCAATAGGAAAAATCATCAATATTAGCATTCACAGGGTTTGGGAGTATCTAAAGCCCTGCTGCATAAGACTCTGTTGAGTGACTGATACAAAGCTCTTGGGACCTCATGACCTCATGTTTTGATCGAGCAGTTGGCAATAGGGGAACTATCAGATGAGCAGGAAATAGAAGTATGGAAGTGACGCCTCATTGTAGTTGGAATAATATTTAGTGTAGCCACAGATGGCTGGAGACTAGGCCTCCAAAGTATCCAAGTGTTCTCTGAAAAGAGACCTCTTCGTTATTCTTGTCATGGCACTAGGGAGTATTGCAGAAACAGTTTCTGATGCTCTGCTGCCTGCTTTGAATGTTGGAAGACTGAGTCCTGATGATCCTGTGTAGTTATTCACACTCTGAATTAATCCAAACATGAATTGCAGGTGTATGTCTTTGGCTTTTATCTTATTTGTCCGGTAGTTTAAACAAAATAAAAGGCTGCTAATGTGAAGCAGGTAATTGGTGTGAAGGGGTCTCTGGGATTGATAAGAGAGATCAAAACAATGTGGATTAATACAAACAAAAACTGCTCAGCACATTACTTAGGTTCTTGTAATATTTGTTTTTTAAAATGTAGTCTTTGAATGAGTAACATTAGTATCAATATTCATATCTGCTGCTATTACATAACAGTGCAATAGAAAAAAAACTAAATGTTAGCGTGCACAATGAAGTTTTCAGATGAAAATCTGCAAGGACTGATTACATCTCTGAATTTTAGACTGATGTCATTGTTCTACTCACTCTGTCAGTGTTGCTTGCTTTCCTTTTTCTCAATCTGTCTCTACACAGTGGCAGCTGAACATCCTGCAGAGAAGAACATCTCTAGTTTGTATCTGAATGAATGTGCATATCTGGTTTTGCACGTGCCTTTTTCCTGCAATTTTCCTCTAATTGCAAATAAAATTTGTTGGCTACTTATTTAATCCTGTGCTTTCCTGATATTTGAAAACACTTTAAAGTGGAAGGAGCCTTAGGAATGATTTTCAATAGAAGATGGGGTAATTTTTTTTTCTTTTTTTTTCTTTTTTTCCCCCCTTTCTTTTAGAAAATCTATTTTCTTTGGTTTATTCTTTACCAGAAGATTTATGCTTATATACATTCAGCCATTGGGAGATAAAAGAAAATGCTGTATAACTCTATGGTCGGAGCTAAATGCAAATGCCCTATGTCAGCATAGGTCTCAAGTGAAAGTCCAGAGCTAAGCTACCTAGGCAACCATTAATAGTGAAGCAGAATATGGGCAGTACCTGCCTATTTGGGAGTGTGGATATGGGTTCTGGTAAGAAGTCCACCACTGATGGCTGGTATTACACTTGCTCAGATGTGCTTGGACATGCTGCTGTCACACTGAATTACTGGGGATCTGACAAGACAACACCTCATCTTTATTGCCCACAAGAATTTTAGCTAAAGCATCCCCTCATGATTTTGAGCTCTGGGCAATTGCTTGGTGTCTGACAGCTCTGAGTGCCTGCAAGGTACAGCATGTCCTCATGTTGGCACATCACTCATAGCCATTCCTACCCCTGCCAAGTCACAGGAAGAAATTTTGTAACTCTTTTCCCAATTGTTGTGACAGGGAAATCCACTGTCCTATGGGGACTGGAAGCTGCAGATGGTTTCTGATGACATTCTAGGAATCAAACAAGGGCCTGGTTACCTTTGCTTACAACATTTGCAAAGAAAATTGTGAAAGAAGTGGCTTGGGATGTTTTCTCCAGTGACAAATACTTGGGATCTCAGTAGGAATCATTTTATTCTGTGAAACATGGGGCCAGAAGCAGCAGCTGGTGTAAAGCAGCACTGGTCCCCTGAAGAGATTAAGGAGATGCTGCTTTACATCAGCAACTGCATCTTGTCCTAAGTTTTCAAATTAGGTTATTATGGATGAACACTACAAGTTGTTCTCTAAGGGGATGCCACTTTGCATCCTCGGCTGCATCTGCATTTTGAACCTATTGACCTGCAATCTGCTAATAGTTTTTGGCAATTACACACTTCTTATAAATTACTAATATTACAGAACGCATTCATTTTACACTCTTTCATCTCTTAGTTTTACTGCAATAAAATAACTACTATTTCCTGATTTTTGGTAAATGAATATAATTTTAAAGAAAAGTGAGCAAAGATCACAGGAATGGCATGGTACAGCTGTCATACTCTGTGCATTGCACTCATCTCCTGCAACAGCCTAAAAAATACACCAGGGTGACTCTATCTCCCATTAATTATCTTAGACTGGAAGGAAACGGTCTCCTACTTTGTTCAGACATCTTGTGAGGGTAATTATTTTTTTCTGCAAGTTCCCCTAGCCTGATTTATGGTTTTTATGGAAGGAAAAGCACCTGTACTTTCTATTCTTCACACTCTTTGTTGTCCTTTGCATTTAGTCTGTTGGTTTCCTTTCTCGCCTTAAATGCTGATCCCAGCAGCATGGCCAAGTCCTGCCTGGCTCTCAGGATTTTTGCATAGCTTGGTTTGGGCAGACTATTTCCTACTTGACTGTCCCACATCCAGTCCTCTGGAGGGATGGTTCTGCTCATCAGCCATCGACTCTGGCAATTGCTCCTGGCTGTGAAAATAGCTTAGGCTTTCTTCCTGTGAAATAACATGGTGAGAAGGAATCTTGACCGAGAGCCAAATCTGGCTGTGGGGCTTCCTAAAATGTCTGCTAGCACAGGTCTTAGTACTGATTCAGTCTCTGTTGCAGCATCACGAGATGAGGCAGTAGGTGCATCGCAGTGTTCTCCAAATGCTGTTTTATGTTATGTTGTTTGCAGTGCTGTAGTTTGCTTCTTTACTGCCATTTTCATCACCTTCTATAAAGCTTAATTTAATTGTTCTTTAATTACCTCTTTGGTTTAGCATATAAATCTCAGACGGAAGCTGTAGGCAGCGTACATAAGGCTATGAATGTCACAAAACATTGCTTCTCTCTGTTTTCATGTCCTTGTCTGGGCCAAACCTTTCTGTTGCTGTAAAAATATTAAGGACTAGGAGGAAGGCCTCATGCTCATAAAACTTCATTTTTAGATAGTTTTTTGGAAGGAACAGCACATGTTTACTCCAGGCTTTCCAACCACTTTCTACTAGAGCATGTATTATTTCACATGACTTTGGTGTTTGTCAAATTACGTGAAGAGAAGAAATTTCTGATCTACTGAATATTGTCAGGACCATTAAGGCTTCTATTTACAGACAACTCTTTAAATAAACCCCATGTTCTACTTTGTGAGTGAACCAAAGAAGAAACAGTTTTTACTTGAGATTTTAAGCTACTTTCTGCAATAAAAGCAGTTACACCAGTCTTCACCTCTTTGCCCACCTTCCGAGATCCTGATAAGTCCTGGCACTTAGGGAGATTATAGCCTGCTTTCATAGCTTGCAAGGTGTTCTTCTTACCTCCCCCTGTGCCAGCTGGGTACGGGAAGCTCTCACAATCATTTCAGACTTTCAACATGAATCTTTAATGTCTTAGTGTATATTAATTTAAGTATTTTTCCTTTCAAAGATGATACAGTTCTACTTATCTATTTGGAAAATGTATGTTATATATAGAATTAAACACAGGAATATTGACCATAAGTGGAGCTCATATCAACAAATACTATGTAGGTCATTGTTTACAACTAGATTATTTTCTTCTCTGTGTTAGCCTTGTTATGCTTTTATGTGTTTTTAATTTGTTTGGTTTTTTTCCTTGCCTTTCTGTCCACGTTGTACTGTGTATTTAGCTTTACTTTGCTCCATTTTATTTCTGTTTCCTTCCTCCTACTTCTTGTATCCAGAATAGAAAGTCATTAAATATTAACCTGTTGACTGAAGCTTTTAAAAAGCCATGATGCTCATAGGAACTGAGAAATGAGCAATATCAGCTTCCCACATGTTATTGAATCTGCATTTACAAAAAAAAAAAATGCCCTTGACCTTTTCATGAGCTTTCTAAATTATTTTTGTTGAATGCCTCTGTGAAATTCTGTTTATTAGAAGACTGTATAGAGATCATGAAGCTTCTCCCTGGTCTTCTGAGGCTTTAGACCCAAATAGCTTCTATAAGTTAGAGTGGAATAGAGGCATTTTTATTTCCCCCTGCATATCAGTCTTTCTTGGCTGGTGACTATAGAGGGAGCAAGAGCGCTCTACTGGTGTTCTCTATCTGGCTAGTGCAACCGGGCATTTGATTTTGCTGTGGTCTGTACCTGCAATGTCAGTCTTAATGGGAGAAGTCATAAGATTTCAGTAATGAAACATTAAAATACATTAAAATATTCTTATATTCTAACTCCTTAAATTACTTAGAAAAGAAATTATGAAATACAATTTACACTTTCTACTTAAAATCTTGCTTGTGCTTAGCATCTATCTACCTTTAGCTGATGAAAGCAACCAGGCCATTTTGTTTCTGTTTTCAGACAGGTTCTGGTCAAGTCTGACTGTCACTTTTTGACACACCAACAAAGTGCTGCAGTCCCAAAGCAGCAAAACCAGGGAAACTTTTCACTTAAAACGTACTTTAAGCACTTTAAAATGTGCTTTCCCTTGTTATTACTTCTTAAAATTGTAAGGATCTTGTATTGACTCTTATTTTTGCAGAAAAAACTTAATTGGGGCTAAGTTTCATTTGGTAGTGTCTCTTTAGATACCACACTTTGCCTAAGGAAAAGATGGGAAGACAGGTGTTGCACAACCTCCACTGATTGCTTTCTGATTGCCAGTTTAGCTGCCTGTCTTCAACCATTTCAGATGGCCATACAGGAAATCAACAGTGATGATTTTTAATAAAGTACCAGAAGAAAGGTGCTTCACCTACACATATTTTCAGGGAAGGGAGAGGAATCTGAGCCTAATTATAAAATTTATGAAACTGCTAGAGCATGCTAGTCATTTAAAATTGCTGAGAGCTGCAAAATGAACAGAAAGCTTGACAGAATATTCACACTATTGCAGGTCCTGCATATCAATTAACCTCAGAAATGGAGAGGGCCACAAACTTCCTATATTTTGTTTTCTTTTCATGTAAAAATCTGTGCAGTTGTATGTTACTGGGAAATGAGAGATGAATTAGTGAGAAAGGCCTTGAAAAGTTTAGTATAGCAAAGTTATTGGAATTTGCTCCCACTAAGTGGCAGAATAAGTCAGGGTCTGATCTGGTATTTCTGATGCTGCCTGTTATGTTAGGAATTAGATATTTCTGCTTAAAGTCTATTTTTCTAACAGTAGAAGTCATGATATTTTAAAATTCTTCAAATTGTACCAAAGTGTTTTGCAGCAGGCATGGGAAACAAGACAAATTCAGTCACTGAGAAGATGATGGTCTGTGGTTTTGGCTGGCTAACTGTAGTGTGTTCTTAAGTTAAATGTATAGGCTACACTTGCAAAAGCAGCCAGCTTCAATGGGCTAGAAAGTGAATTTCTTTATTTATCTGTCCAGTGACTGTAGCACAGGCTGCCTCTCTCAGCACCGTTGAAATCTTTAGTGCATTTGTACTCTCCTGCTGCAGATGTGTTTTTTATTTGGGCATTCCTTATTTTTTCCCCCT
This sequence comes from Campylorhamphus procurvoides, assembly GCA_013396655.1. Taxonomy (NCBI): domain Eukaryota; kingdom Metazoa; phylum Chordata; class Aves; order Passeriformes; family Dendrocolaptidae; genus Campylorhamphus; species Campylorhamphus procurvoides. Next base: position 120,402 of record WBMV01002004.1, on the reverse strand, counting down.
GAGGAAATGAAATAGAAATTGTCACTGGCCCAGCTTTTACTATTTAGGAAAAGACACCACATATTTCTCTCTCAAGTTGTATTTTATGATTTTTTAATGGCTTGGTGAAGTTGTAGATTCAGTTTTACATCATCCCTTGATTAAAAACAACTCTTCCACTCCACCAATTTCCTTTCAGTGTCTAAGTTTGTACCATTTAGTTAGGTAGGATAGTAACCTGTTGTGAAATCCAGGAACAGCTTCTTTTCATTCTGCTTTTTATCTGATGGTGTTTTTAACAATGCCTGTGCGATAGAAAGCTATATGGAGTTTTCTGCATGAATGTAGTTGTCATCTCAGAGGGGCAAAATGTCACCTAGGTCATGTTAACTAAAATATCCTATGCGGTTCCCCATGGTCAACAACTGGATGATAAGACATCAAAAATACAACAGTCGGCTTTCTAATTAAATATCTTCATTGCATCTAAAACACAGAGTAGCATTTTCTTGCTAATAAAGAGAAAGCACACTGCAGTCAGTTTGTTGCAGATATTGCTGCTCTATGCCAGACCTCATGCAGGCTGTTATAAGAATAGGATATGAGCATAATATGTTGTGAAAACTAACACTTAGCTGTGATTTTACAAAGTGCTATCCTATTTATTTTAAGTGTCATGTAATTATGAATTCATTTACTACCTATTGTAATACCATGAATTATAATGAATGTATTTGCATAATAGGTAGTATCACATGAGCTCAATTATAATTCAGTATCAGCTAAATGTACCGTGAAAACAAAATGTTTCCTGTAAAGGTAGGCTGAGGTTGATATATAGCCTGTCTTATACATGGTGTATTACAAATGCTTTCATGGGAAATTGTTCCATTTGTGGACTTGTTCTCCGAGGAAACTGTTTTGTAGCCCTGCTGTATCATTCATTCATTTCCTGTCCAGTCTCCAGTCCCCAAGTTTAAATGCCCTTCAGCTCTACCAATCTCATGGGTGAGAAAAACTTCAGAAACCTGTCTCTGATGTTTAGCTGTTATGTTAGTGCTCTGCTCACCGAGGCCACAGAGCAATGTCTGCCTGAAGACTGAGCTTATTGCTTCAGTGATACTCTAAGACCTGCATACCCTGTGCTGAGTGACTAAATCGAGGAGTGCTCATGATGGGGACCAGTGGATTGCTTCAACTATGGGTAAGTTTTTTAAAAATCTGTTTCCAGACATGATTTCTTTTAAAACAAAAAGACCTCAAAAATTACACATGTGCCTTCCTGGAGCAGGAATTAGCTCTGTGTTGCCATATTGGGGAATATTATATGAGAAGGCTGCTAGCTCCTCAGTTACATAGTTTGTTCTAGTTATCCATTGTGTCTAGATTGCTCTGTGCTTGCTACTGCTTACTCATCATCACCCAGTTATCTGTTCTCTCCTGCAAGTGTTTAAACCAAGAAGGTGGTCTGTTTCTATATATTCTGCATGAATATGCGTGGCTTGAAGAATGGCCAGAAGTCTTATCTGCGGTCCCTGGTTTCTGCATAGCCAGACATCGTAAATACTGCTTGTGGCCATTTGACCCTGACTGAATGCTTGGTGTTCACCCAAACTGCTTCAACCCTGTGTTATCCCAGAGGGAAAGAAAAAAACTACTAGCTAAGAATTTATGAGTAGAGATAAGGGCTGGGAGAGGCTTTGATTAACTTCAACAGGCAAAACAGACTCAGAATAATGCTTAAATTTACTACTAACAGACCAAGAGCTAAAAAGTAAGAAATAAAATAACCTTAAAAACACTTTTTCTCCAACCCCTCCCCTCCTTCCATGCTCTCTGTCCTCCCCCCAACAATGTGGGGGACAGGAAATGGAATNGGTGTTCACCCAAACTGCTTCAACCCTGTGTTATCCCAGAGGGAAAGAAAAAAACTACTAGCTAAGAATTTATGAGTAGAGATAAGGGCTGGGAGAGGCTTTGATTAACTTCAACAGGCAAAACAGACTCAGAATAATGCTTAAATTTACTACTAACAGACCAAGAGCTAAAAAGTAAGAAATAAAATAACCTTAAAAACACTTTTTCTCCAACCCCTCCCCTCCTTCCATGCTCGCTGTCCTCCCCCCAACAATGTGGGGGACAGGAAATGGAATGTTTGCAGTCAGTTGTTGCTTTCAGCTGCTTGCAAATGTAAGTCCAAACCCTTTGGGCAGCAGTTCTTCCAAACCTGCTGTCCTGTGGGTCTTTGGATGGGCTGCAAGGGGTCAGCTCGCTTCACCACGGTTATAGGGGATCATAGCTCTGAGTCCTTATCCTGCCTTCCTTGGGGTCCCTCCCATGGGAGACAGTCGTCTGCTGTCCCATGGGTCACTCCATTGGATGCAGTCTCTTATGCATACCTGCTTATGTACCTGCTCTATTGTGGGTTTCTCTCACAGACCACGGCTACAAGTCTCTTGCAGGAACGTGCTCCATCATGGGCCTCCCATGAGGTAACAGGGTCTTTGCACTCTGATAGCCTCCGTGGGCTGCAGGGGGACAGCTTGTAATCACCATGGTCTGCATCATGGGCTACAGGGGGTCATAGCTCTGAGTCCTGCCCCTGCTCCCGTGGGGTCCCTCCTCCTAATTCTCCTCCTGCTCCAACCTTGATGTTTGCATTACTAACCCGTGGCTGCAATTTCAACTGTGCAACTCTTAAATAGATTATCACACAGAGGCAGCACTACGATTCAAAAGCATGTAGTCCCTCCTAGAGCTGGCTATCATTGGCTCCATAGGATAGGCGAAACTTCTAGCAGCTTCTAACAGAAGCCACCCCTCCCGCTATAAAGCCCAGCCACAAAACCCACAACACTGCTTCAGCTCTGCCCTTTTGTGAGGATGATCACCAATGTGTATAATCTCTTGCAGAATATAAAATGCTCACTTTCAACTCTCTAGCACATTTGATTTTTACTTGTTTCCTACTAGTTATTTAGATTAAGGATACTGAAATTATGGAGGATAGAAAGAGAGTTATTTCCACAAATACAGTGTACTTACTGGTACCTGTGGCACACGATAATATAGAAATCCAGTAAATTACGTTTCTCCATTGTTTCTGTCTGCCAAAACTCCTACCAAAAAATTCTCTGTCAGCCTTTCTGCCAGAAGTTCTCATGAAAACTTCCTACTAGAGTCTTCCTGCTAAAATACCTGCTATTGTTATCTGCAAAACATCTGGATAGAGCTAGGTGCCAAACAACCACTACCACATCAGTTAAACACTATAAAAATGTATACACTTTGGAAATTTAGGAGTGTGCAAAGAGGGAAAGAACTGGTTACCATAACCAAAAAATCTCTCCCTGCCTCTCTGTCAACTTCTCTCACTTTTTTTTTCTTCACCACTGATTGCTGCCTGCCTGCTGCTGGGGACAGCCAGAAGAAGAACCAAGATCCACCATGCCACATGACTGAATTATATATTGTTCTACCATTACTACATTTTAGAAGACAAAATGGTGCTGACCCGGCCTCACTCGGCCTGAGACAGCCTGTGACACAGCTTCTCATGACAGATGAATCCACACCTCCTAACTGTATTCCAGAGAACTAAAGGAGCTAAAACACCCACCTGCAGCTAAACAAATAACATCAAAACAGCAGAGACAAAGAAAAAAAAAAACCTTCTCTTCCCCACCCCACACTAACTTGACAAAAGGTAGGTTTTTTGATGGTACTTTTTAATTTGCTTCTAAAAGTAATCTTAGCTTTTTCAACCTTTCCTTCTTTCTTCTCTTTACATCTCTTGGCAATTAATAATATCAGTTTTTGGTATCAACAGATAATTTGTGTGTTTTAATTTTGCTCAGGGAAAATATTCGAATATGAAGTTCCTTCTGCAATAATTGAGAAGATTGTAACAGTACCTCAAGTATTGTGTAGCCTGAACTACATTCAGGAAACAGCACTGCAATGGCAAAAGACTAACAGTTGACAGCACTTAATTTTTTTGGACTTACGTCAGCACTGGCTCTATAATGTGACAGGAGAAATACATCACAGGAATTGATGAAGTAGTGCCACATTTGCACAATACTACAACTCTCTACAGTCATTTAGGGCAAGCTTTCCTTCTTGATACACAAGGTAAAAATTCTGAATTCATGTATGTACCCTAGTCAGCATACAATTAAAGCTGTCCTCTCTAAGTAATAATTCAGTTTGGCCAGCTAAAAATCAAATTAGCAGTGGAAATAGAGCAATGCCAGTGTTGGATTTGGGTAAAAAGGCTGCTGCAAGGGAAGGACTATATGTTACAAAGGATCTATGCAATATTTGTACAACAGACATTCTTGTCAAACACAGAATTGATAGTCCCCTTAATTGGAACAAGCACTGTACATGAACATATGAACATACAGAGGATGGTATACCTGGCAATAGAATTACTCCCTAGCAAGAAGACTTACTTGAGAGGCTGTATCTTCACTAGGCCAGCTTGTCAAGGAGTAGCATCCCCAAAGGAAGTGACAGTTCTGAATTTGAAGTAAAATTCTTTTTCTTTAATGGAGATATCAACTTATCTTTCCATAGTTCTCTTTGACATGCTGCTCACAGATGGGAATTTCTGGGCCTTGTTTCTTAATGGGAAGTTTGCAAATAAGGTTTACAAGAAAATGAAAAGCTGAAGCACCCATGAGTTTCACAAGGGAATATTCCGTGGTGTTTAAATTCAGTTTATTATTTCAGTTTTCTACTTGTATCTTTGAAATGTGCCTTATATGTGTTTTTGGTTTGCTCTGTTTTTACTCCTAATGGCTTTTTATAGGGCATATGCTTATTCACATCAATCACAATTCAAAGGAGCCTACAATGTACAAATCAAATTCGCTAGGCACTTGCACAGGAGATGTAGTACTAAACATGGTCAGAGGAAGGACTAAAAGCACTATGAAAGCTGGTGGTGTGATGTTTTTTGCACTGTGACCAACCTTGGTACAAACTATCATGACGATTTTGTGAAGCAAATCATCTTTCACTGGACAATGTATGGGGATCTTCAGTTCATCTTGCACAAGTTATTAGCTGTCTGTGAAGCCTTGATGTTACTGCTGTCCAGGGTGATAGGAGGTCTCTGTTACTTCTGTTGTCTTGCACTATATTTCCAACAAAATCACAATGTCCAGGTTAGTTTACATACCCATCCCCTTCCCATTATGTTCCTTTCCTTATTATTATCATTACTACTACTGTAAAATAATAATGCTATGGCCTCCAGGAATGATACAGCCTGTAGCATATTTGAAACCTAACCAATATGTATCAGGTAAGATCATCTTTCTGATGTAAATTCTGATACAAATCATCTAGTCTAAATAAGAGAAAAAAGAACAGAACTGCCCTAGCCATCGTACCCAGGAAATTAAAATCTACCTGATATACTATGTGATGCTTGATGTAATTTTTAGCAATCCATAAAAAGTGAAACTGTGCAAAAAATGTTCATTTTGAGGTAGGTTCAGACAATGAAGGTGATCATTTTGCACTTTCACATGGTATGCATTATTTCAGTAACTTTACTTCAGTAAAGGAGAGCTGATTTTGCACATATGACTTTAAGCAAAGAGAATCTGGTGTTTCTTTGTTCTATAGAGATTTTCCACTTGCTTCTAGAGAGTGTATTTCTGCTAAGGCCATCCTTCCTTAATTTTCCCTACTGTGATACATCATCCATAAATCTTCTGAAATAAAGACTGAAATGAGATCTCTCCAAAATCATTTGTATCATTGGCACAGTAACACTTTTATATAAAAATTTAAAGCTTAGAGAGCCTGTCAGTGTCTATTGTAATCAAAGCTAAAGAATACCTTCTTATCTCTTCTTCCAGCTTTCATCTTTACAAGACAGACTTTCTCAAGCTCACAGCAGAATTGCCTGGAAATTTTGGATTAAATAACCTACTTTCCCCCACGACTGATTAACCCGTTTTCACGCTCTGACAGCAAGAGAACTAAAGACTGTGGTGCTGTGAGACATTAGGACCAGCTGAAGAGGGCTACATGAAACCTTTCCCTTGCCCAAACCATCTTTGTGCTTAGCTAGAATGTGGCTTGTTCAGATCTTGATCCATGCAAAAGCTATGTTGCTTATGTGCTACTGTCCTGCTGCAAGTGAAGGGCCTTGGAGGCAGAGGTGTATTCTGACACACTAGGTGAGCCTCTGCAAGCAAAGGGAGTGTGGAAAGGACATATAAATGTCCAAAACCCTCACTGTATGACTGCTACTGCATTGGCAAGTTAAGAATACACTTCTTTGTTTGTTTTAAAGCTAAGCATTATGTGTGGGGCAGAGCACTTCTGAATTCATTGTGTGTTTTTGAAACTGCTTTTTCATCTAACACTATAGCTGTTAGGCAGCTCAAATATACATTTTTTTCTGCTTAGCAATGACTCTATCAGTAACTTCATAAAAGTCGTTCAAGGATGTTTAGTTTCCTGTCTCCATTCAGCTTCTGGATGATGTCATTTGTAAATAGCAGCAAGAATGAAAATCTGGAGACGAAGCTCTTCTTGCCTTTCTGTGTGGTTTCTTATTCTTGATCCTGTAGTTGCTTACAGGCATCTATTGTGTTATGTTGGTTTTAGTCTATGGGTGGCAGTCACTTTCTAAATTTCTTGTACAATGTTTGCAGTCTTTCCTGCACTAGGCTTATCAGACTTGCTGTTAGTAATACACATCAACAGGTAATCAATAAAATCAGAGCTAATTATATAATGTGTTATTTTGTTTGTTTTTGTTTTTTTAATCTGTCTGTAGCACAAGCAGATGTTAAATGAAAGCTAATAAAGTATATTCTCTTTTAAACAGGAGTATGCCCCAGGATTTTACACTAGACAAACTCTGCAACACAAAAGGCAATTTCCATAGAGGTTTCTATGCAAGAAAATAAGTATTAGAGCTAAACCTGAACAGTCCTTACAGATGCAAAATTTGTGAACTTCTTCAAAAATGAGATACCAGGCAAAGGCAACAAGCAGTGTTGCAAGCAGGCTGCTTAATAGAGAAGATATATAAACAAAAGTCCTGGCTCTACCCATAGGTTTGCATATGTATTCTATGGAAATCCCTTGTTTGTCTACAAACAGAGGTTCCTTAGGCATAGAAATAATGGTTGTTTACTTGGTTTTCATTCAAGAAACGAGAATTTATACTATGTGCTATACTGGAAGAACAACACAGAATGCATATAAAGTAAAAAAATTATTTTTTTTACTTGCTCCATTAATAAACTCATTTAATAAACCTCTATACTGCTGCAAGCTATTTTTAGTCTTTTGTTTTATTTCTCTGTATTTTTTCAGCAGTACTAGTGACAGGCAGATCTCAGTGTTTTGGGGCTGTGTCTCTTTCTGATATAATAAGTAAGTGGGTACTAAATCTCGAAGCTGGCTGTCAGTGAGAAGAGACGGTAAGAAATAAAAGGGGAAAAAATCCTAAATTCCCCTCAAATCGACAGAAGAGGTGGATTGTTACTGCATCACCAATACCAGTAAATGTCATGTTGTGAGTTAAGTATTGTGCAGTGCTGTGCATTTGCTTTCTCAGAAAACATGTGATTCCTATGGGCTTGGAATTCTTTCTGCTTGTCACTTGAGTAAAACTGCCACCACTAAATACATAAATGTCATGAGCTAGATCCTGGGTATCACACAGGTAAGTAACTTAGATTTTTGTGGGGAAAGCTGAAACACTTATTTAGCATTTTTGATCAGATTCCTAAGAGTTTACATTTTTAACCATTTTCCCCTGAATTAATAAAGGCTTATATTTTTTTTAAATAATTTTTTTAAGGAAAAGGTTGTGAATTTCAGATAATTGCATCAGTTTCATACTGGGGAGTTTCAGTTATGTCTCAATTATTGGCAGATTCAAACTAAGTTCTCAGGATATGGTACCATAGGAAATTGGAGATTCTAATCAGAAATGGAAGCCAGGAGGTCATGTTACATTGTCTGATAGCCATTTCAGTTACTCTTAAAATTGTTGAGAGATTTCATAGATAAATTAGGTTGAAAGTGAAAAACAGAAGAATTACAATAGGTATCCTACACAAAAGCTTAACAAACCAAAACCATAAACAGCTGGCATGAAATGTTATGGTAGACTCTCTTTAGTGGAGTGTCTCTGATTTCGGGAAAATTTACTAAGGAATTTTTTTAAAATGAGATCTTATTTCTGTATTTCTAACTTTCTTTGAGACAAATGAAGGAATGGCCTCTGACCTCAGTTGCCAGGAGCAGCACATGAAGAGTCACCTGAAAATCTCAGCCCAAGCCTCTCAACTGCACTTTTGTATTGTTAAGAGCTATTAAATGGCCTCAACTCTGTTGACCCAGTAACACAAGTGTTCAAAAAAAGAAAAATACGATTAGTTGAGAGTAAATAACATGGAAGAAAAAGTTAAAGGTTTAAATAATCATTTTAGTTCTTGTGAACAATGGCCAGTGAATATTATTGTCACATTAATAGGAGAAAAATAGTATCTGAATTGTTGAACTTGCTTTGTGTATATTTGTTTTTGTTATTCAGCTGTCTTTTTTTTTTCCCTCCAGGACTGGAAATTGCTCCATCATACTAGTCATCCTACTCTTTGTGCCTTTTGATAACCATTTAAAAGGTTATTGAAATGATTTGTCACTCCTGTGTGCTGGAAAGACCATCTTTCCCAACACTAAAGCCCCAGTAAAATCTGGAATGCAGTGCAGAATCCTCCAAACATTGGTGTAGACTTTGAAAATGTAAACTAATGTGACTTTCACTTATGGTATCTCAGAACTTTTGGGGGCTAGAAAAGAGCAATAGAAAAAACTTACCAGTAAGTCATTTTGAATGAGCTTTTGTCTGCTCTGAATAGAGCACCCCTTAAAAAACTACACTGAATAGGAGTACCCTGGGATGCAAATGTAACTCAAAGGATTTCAGTCAGCTTAGTAAAATTTTGTATGGTATATACAGCCTGCTTGAGTTCATCATCCATCTTGTCTGGAGGGATTTTACCCCTTGTCTGATATTCACTAGTTATCACCTGAGCTTTTCAATCTTCTTGTCATCAGATCATGGCTCACCACAGAGTGGCCTTTTTTCCTTCTGTAACTGGTTTGCAGAATGTAAATAGAAGATATCTACAGTGACCACAAGTGACTTTTACAAGGAAACTTCAGTGGTATAATAGCATCTTCAGCACAGCCAATAGACTGAGTCCTAAGCATGAGGCACATTGAAGAAGCAAATCTAAAATGAAATAAATATATTTATTGGATTCATTTTTTATCATAGTAATTTTAACTATGGAGTGATACTACTTGAGAACCTAAAGGAATTGTCATGTTAACCTTTCTTTGCTGTTTCCCAGTTGGTTGTCTTTCATAACAGTCAAGACATAACACATAATAACTAATGAGATTCAGAGAGCAGAAGCAATGTTAGGGTGCATTTTAATTGGAAATAGTGAAGAATCTCAACATATCTCTCTGTGCTACAGAGTGACATTTTTAAATGCTCAAAGGGCATGCAGGTCTCCAGCTCCTGGTGAAACTTTGTGAGAATGTAATATGCAGCTCTGATTTGTGTTATTTATAGGAACATAAAAAAAGCTCTTACTATTATCTATGTATTTCAGATCTGGATTTGTGATTTTCTAATAAGAAAAGATGCCATTCAATGCCACTGACTAAAAATCCCCTCAAGGAAGTGCACCAGCATAGCTGGGGGCACACGCTTTCCAGTACTTATATTGATTTAGGCTGAATATATAGACATCTTTTTTCTAATCCCATTATTATGTGTGGCTAAATAATTGCAACCATTTCTATTATATTCCATTTCATTTGGCAATTATGTAGGTTTCAGAAGTTGCCTGTAGCTCCTTTGTATGTACTTTTCATACATGTTGAATGCTGCAACTGCACATGTCTGCTGAGAGAGAACTTGAGAGTATTGAGGAAGCTCAAAAACTCTAAAAAGCCAGTTTGATATTTTCAGAATAATTTTGTATTAAAGGTGTTTTCTGCTTACTCACTTAAGCATGAGTGTTGTAGAAGGCTGATGGCCAGTCTCTTATAGCCCTGGAGAGATGTGTGAGTCTGAAAAAGTTGCAATATGCCATTTCAGATGAAATAAAACTAATTCTTTTTATGAAGATTACACTTGATAATTAGGGTTCTGTATCCTGAACTTCAAACCTATGAAGTCAAATGCGTGAATTAATGATTAAAATAGGGGCTCAAAGATTGAAATATTTCAGGATTGTAACATCACATAATGTTCCTGTGAAGTTCATGACAACATGAAGAGCATATATCTTAATTAGAAAAAAGTGAACAGAAATGAAGTGAGATGATGGCTTGTTGACTAGTGAAACTTCACCCTCCTGTGTGGAATCTATGGCTGGCTGGAAATTAGCTACAATTATCTCAGAGCGATTTCATTCAAAACACAGCTGTTAGCTGACACTTGTTGACAATGCAAGGTAAAATACTTGGGTTTGAAGTGCTTTACCTTACTTATTGTACTGCAAAATGATTATTTTATTGTTCTGGTCTCAGCCATAGTTAATTCTTGCAGTAAGTGAGGGAGTGTGGCTGTAGGCATGTTTAAGAGGTTATTCCGTACCATCTCCTGTCATTACCAAGGCTGGTGGGGAAGAGGCTCTCCTTTCTGAGGATACAGACATCCCTTTGTGGTTGGAGAAAAAAATGTGGTCGAGGGAGCAGTGAGCTGGTGCTGGCTACAGTTGCTCTGTGTCAGTGAGCATTTTAAATGCAAAATGCCCTCTCTTTTATACACTGTTGTTACTAGGATTGTTGCTGTTACCGTTCATTTTCTTACCTCATTGCTGTTTCCAGTAATTTGTTATATCAACCGATAATCTCAGCATTTTGTCTCTCTCAGATGACGGGCTGGAAGGAGGGGAGTGGCTGTGTGGAGCTTTATTTCCAGCTGGGCTTAAACGACAACATCTGTCAAGTATGCACTTTGGTAGACAGATTTAGCATAATAAACTAATCATAACATATCCCTGTATAACAAATAACTTTGCCAGCTACAGAAGGAGTTCAAGTTGGTTTGTAAAATGTAGCTGTGTTGAAAAGTTTTTGATGCTTTAGCATGGCAAAGTTGTTTTTTTATCTTTTTATTTCCACTGTATAAAGAGCAGAAGCTCCAGTTGTGTTTGTTAAGGCAGTATATAACTTGAATTTAATTATTTTTATAAATGTTAAATCTTTTGGTGGTGATGAAAGCTAATACAATTGCAAGTGGATGAGCAAACCCTCTATATTGCAATACAAAAAACTCATCTCACCCTTGGAGAGATATACATCATTTAATGGAGAGTGGTTAATCTTGAAACATATTGGGGTGTGTTCTGTAGAGCTGGAGTTGTGTGAAGTTCATACAGAGACAGGTCTGTGCACTCTATGAGTGAGACACAGTATGTGAAATGGAACAGTATCTAATCTGTTGGATCATAAACCATTTTTTTTTGATTTGTGGATGCATGTACTTGAATAGATGATGTGTATTTTAAATGATACCATGGAAGGATGATTGAGTTACTTACAATTTATCTATCAGCTCACAGAATTTCTGATCAAATGGGAAGGGCTGAATCTAATGTATTGCTTTCAGAGGAGTATGAGAAGAACAAGTTGTTAAATTTTTCAGGTTAAGATGGAAATGATAGCTTAAAGAGGTGAAATAATTCAACCATTTACTCTCTAATCAATTGTAGTGTGAATTAATGATATTAGTACCTTTAATGCATAGTTCTTTTATATCTACATTTTTCTATTCACTTTTCTAATCATCAATGATTTCCATTACAAAATGGAAACAATCATAAAGATAATACATCTAACAATTGATATTCAGTTGTTGGAAATCAAACTTTCTCTTTATTTTAACACAGATTTTAAGATAAGACAAAGCCAATATGATTCTAAGTCACTAATTTACATATTCAAGGATATTATTTATCCAACAGAAAATGTATCCTTCAAAATGGAAATCAATGTTTTCTTTATTTTTTCTTTTGAATTTTATTAGTTCTAAGTTATGCAACTAGGCAATTAGAAAATAGAGTATATTACTGTGGTGGTTTTTAATTCAGAGGAAAAAATCAAATTATTAATGTACATTATAAGTACTCCAAAATGTTATGATTTTCTTTTTAAAAAATTATTTTTCATTAAGATACTATTCCAAGGAGACTCTGACCAAAACCATGCAAAACCTAATAATTTTTGTTCAATGACATTGGTCCATGCTAACTTAAGTTCTGGAGACTTGTATAACCTTGTGTTATGCTTTGAGATTCTAACTCAGAAATTCAAGGGACAATTATGTTGTTTATGCATGGCTTTTGCCACAAGCAATAAATTGGTCTGAACAAAATTCAGCTAAACTCTTGAGAAACCTGTTTGTTGTTATGGATTCCTGATAAATAATTCATGCAACTCTAATTGCAGACACTAAGGATTTCGTGTTGAAATGCATATTTTTTTTAAAAGATGCACAAATTTAAAAGTTAAAGGGAACACAATGATAATCTAATCTGAATTTGTGTTCGGTTAAAAAATACGGAAGTTCTTAATTTAAATGCAGAGACTTGATTGGTTTTGTGTAAATGTGTTATGGTCTGAGCTTCACAGTCAAGAGCTGAGGGGAACTGGAGGGGAGTTTTTCTGAGTTACAACCGGATGTCAGTGACTTCAATAACCTAATTTTTGTTGAGGCCAACAGTATTGTGCCAAAAGTGTGTTGGATTCCATTTTGAAAAGGTGAAGCAGGAAAACACAGCAAACAGGTTTTGTAAAAATGTGTTAACATAACAAAATGGAAAAGCAGCTTTCCCCATGAGCCAGCAGCGTCTATGAGGCGCTGCTGTTAGTTTGCATTAGGACATAAATGTTGTCTAGTGATGGTATGGTAAGATGGCAGCAGATGTCAGTAACATGAACTTGACTGTGATGGTCATCTGAGGACTTTGATGTTTATCTGCTGCTTTGTTAGATAATAAAGTCAAATTAATTTTATTTAAAATGCTTCAGACATTCATTTTAATTCTCTGTTGGAATACATATTTCCCAACCTGTGAGGCAGGTCTGTTCTGCAGTCATGCACAGCTGTTACCTGGGACTATCTAGCTCCACTGAAGTGCTATTTTTTAAGAACAAGTGAGAGGAATTCATATTTCTGTCTAGCTTCCTCTGCCACTGGGCTGTGCTGTATTGCCAGTGTCACTTTTCCACTGGGGCAAATGTTTCTGCTTGCTTCTGACACTCAATTGTAACAATTGTGCCTACTGCCTTCAAAAAGCAACAGCAAGTAGTAAACCAAAAGATCAGTAAAGCACAGTGGTCTGGCCCAGAATTTTTATTTACTTTTTATATCCTTATTTATTTCCTAAACAAAATTTTAAAGTTCTAGGAATTGTGTGTGTGCTTGGCTGCTTTTTCTTTAGTTTTCTTTCCTTCAAGGAACCCTTTTAAATGAGGTACTGCTTGCAGATGCAATTCTTAATTAATTGTGAATGCATAGTGTGGTGACAGATGCAGAGGATGTTGCCTTTATCCTGATCCCATTAAAATGAGTTGTGTTGAATATTCTATGATGCTTGGGGAAATTGCTTAATCCTATTACTTCTTGGAGAAGATTGAGTACCTCCTAATGTGAAATACGAAACCTCAGAGCTGCATAGTGCAACTGCTGCCTCAGAAAGTGCAGCACAAAATGTATAGGATTTCTTCTTATGTGAGTCAACAGTGATTTCTAGACCTGTTTATCACATAAATGTTATCTGGCAAATTATTGGATGGTTGCTATGGAAACAAAGACCTAGTCGTGGAGGGATTTGTTACCATAAGTAGTTAAGACAATGCTCAGACCTGAATCCCTGCTGCAAACAGCCAGCTTCTCAGGATGGAAGTGACAGATAACAAAACACCTATTTTTTACTGATAACAGAACAATTTAGAAGTATTTATCAGCTGGTCTTTGCTTTTCTAGCAAATACATAGATATACGAAATAAAGTCCAAAGGTGTGAAAACACTAAAGAGAAAAATAACCTTTTATTTTGTTTCATAAGGTTCAAAAAGTAAATGTAGATGTTGATATCTACTAGAACACAGTGTATAAGAGATGGAAAGCCTGAGCAGGCTTCTCCCACTGCTCTGTAGCATTTCATGAAACAAAAGGACCATACATTCCAGCTGCAGGAAATATTGATTGCTGGTTGCTGAACAGAATAAAAAGAAAAACAAGACATTTGGAAATGGTGTCTTTCTTCAGATGGAAGGTATAGTGGAAATATTGCAAAAGGGGAAATAAGTCTTGTTCATGGAAAAGATGAGCCATAGTTGGGTCGTTCCAATTATCTTCCTTGTGGATCAGCAAAAGTAGTATCTTCATGTTGTGTATTTATCTAGTAAAGAATGGCAGGTTGTTGTACTGGAAAAGCTCATTTCCATGGTTTCACTGTCCTCAGTGCTTATAATTTTCTAAGGGGTTTCATAATATTTTGTGTTTTATCCATCCCTGATGGCGGTGACCAAGGAATTACAGACTCTTGCACATTTCACTTCCTTGTGGGGTGAAAATGGAGAAAAAAGCCCTTTATTGTGTAGCTGCAAGGATTTTTATGTGGCTTGGGAGGTTGCCGGGCAAGGTCAGAGGCCGGATGTGCAAAACCAGAAAAGTCGCCATCAAACACAGGAACTGAGGGTCAAAACCAGATGTCAGGTTCAGAGTGAAAGCCAGAAAAGCCACAGGGGAAAGAAGGCAACATGGAGGGGAGCTGGTGACAACAAAGCCTTTTAAACCAAACCCCTACAATGAGAATGCAACAACACAGAACTCTTAAATTTCAACAGCTAGGGTTCACAGTGTGGTGGGTTTGCTGGCACTGCTGCAATCTTTGTCTGCCCATCTCTTAAGGTGACACTTCCATTCTGCATACGTTATGTGTTCTCCCACACATCCTCTCAGCTGGGCAGTTATCAGAACCCTTCAACTGTTGTTTTGAAAGTGCTAGTCCTTGAATTTGTAGAAAAAAACTTAGATGCTAATGTCAAAACCAAAACCAAACCCCATAAACCCCAGAAAGTAAAAGATCACTTTGCTTTTTTTCTGACTCCTGCAATTTGTAAGCCAATAGCATATCTAGAAAACTGTGTTGTTTATCTGGGAGACCATATTCCCCTTGTTTTCATGCAATTGGTATTTCCATGAATAAAACACTGAAATATTTCTTGTGTGCAACTTTTATCAGCAGAGCTCTCAGCTTGCAGAGCAGCAAGCCATGTTAAGTGCAGGTAGCAATTACAGACACACAAGACAGGGAGTCCGATGACAGCAGCACAGCTGAAATGGGAAGTTGGAGTCCAACAAAGTGCGCTCTGTTGTGGCAACTGACATCAGCTGAAGTGATTTCCTAGTGACCTGAGCATATGGGAAAATGTGCAAGAAACAGCTAGGAAGGGAGTTGGCCACCACTTTTATGATGTGCACAAAAAGAAAAAAAAAAGATTACATTTGTTGTGTCATTTCTTTAGCAGCTATGGACAGCAACAGAACAGAAAATGAATAGGCTATTGATCTAAAAACAAACAGGATGACTGTTTATTTTAAGTTAGATGCTCATGCACAGTCTAATATATTGCCACAATTTGTGTTCTATCAATAAAAGAGAAGCCAGAGGCACTGGAGGATTAAAAGACTAAAGCAGATTTATAGAGCTGAATTTGTATGTACTGAACACATATGTTGAATATGTGGGAAAGGCATAATTACTCAATTTGTGCTAAGACCAGAAAAAAACAGGCAACAATATCCATCATTAGGTTGAAATTGCATCATACATTTAATAAGAGAACAAATTCTTTAACAAGATAAAGAAAACTAAGAAAATTTGGAGATATCATCCAGGGAATGGGAGAGCCCTCAGCAGAACACTGAATTGATCTGAAAAACCTTGGCTTTGCCACCTGGTTAATGCCCTCAGATAGATCCTCCTGTCTAAAAGGTAAAAGGAAAAGAATTGCACAGGCCCTATGGCTTTGTAAACTGCTGAGCAAGTAGAAGAAACAACAGAATGGGTATATTAATATTTTGGTCTGTGGAAATATTTTATATATAAAGTATAGACTTCTATGTATACATACGTATTTTTGAGTGAGCATACCAGTCAGGTTCTGGCAGGATTGTGTGTGCGTGAGTTCAACACCTTGTTTGGAGGGACTGTTTCCTCCTACTGTTGTTTGGCTCATGTTCAATACCTGAGGTGTAGCACATTTTTGATGGTATAGGGGGCTTTAAGTTTACACAGATTAATATTTTATCCAGGGAAAACCAACAGAAGAATGCCCAAAGGCAACCAGACTTTTTTGGTAAGGTTGAAAATAGTGGCTCCTGCTGAGTAGATATATATGTATTGAATAACAGAAGCAGGCTATAGGAGAGAAATTAATCCAGCAACATGTACAGGTAGGTCTTCACTAACATGCTTGACCTTACAGTCGATGAAAAACATGCACAGATTCCATCTTTAGAATGATGTGGAGGAAATGTGGGCCATATCTTACAGGCTTTCAGATGTTAGCTCAGAGGATGAAATTCATAACCTCTAGCATGCTGAGACAGAGGATTTAAAATTAACTGATAAAAGTACCAGAGAGAGGAACTTTGTTTCTGAAATTCAGTTCTATTAATTTTCTGAGACTAAGATATGTATTTGCTATGTTCAGTTATGTATTAATGTGGAACTGGAATGTCGCAGCCACCACAGGCATCTGAGAGAGATGACAGGTTTGTTCTTTTAGTTGAATGCAAAGTCAGTGATGGCTGTGAGACAGTAAGAGCAGCAGGTGACAGAACAGGGAGGTTTGGGTTAAATTCCCTCCTCAGTTTGAGAAAGTCATCTATATATTACCTACTGTTAGGAAATTAGCTTCCCTACCCCTTTACATTTCTCTGAAAATCATCCATCAGCATTCCTATTGAAGTTGGACATCAGATTGACAAGTATCCAGTGAGGAAATTTTAAGGGGATAAAGCAATCAGAAGCATGACCTTAATGTCTAGGAGTAAGGCATGCAGTTTCAGGAGGGGAGAGATGGGGTATGAGTCTGCTCCTGAGGGTGTTTGTGTGATAGTCACAATGCAAAGCAGCTTTCTTTGGTCATGTCCATTCCTTTTCTGCCTAGAGGTCAGCATCTTCTCTGAGCCTGGTATGGAAGAAGTGGAGCTCAAGATATAGATTTTCAGGGAATAAAAAGGATTTTAAATATTTCCTTATGTGGAGTTGTTTTCAATTTGCAGTTAACTACCAGTGACAGTATTCTGTTCATGACTTCAGTCTTAAAATTCTTTTTTTTCTCATGAGAGATGGAGTTTATCTGTAAAACACAAAATCCTTTTGAACGAAGCAACTGTCAGTAAGTGTGTTGCTGTAGTTATGTGCCTAGGGAAAAACGTTTTTTGTGATTTAGGTCTTCATTTGTCTTGTTTAGTGTTTGTGTATTTGGGCAAAAGAAAATAATGAAAACATAGCAACCATCTTATTTCACTCGTTACGCTTCTTTCTCATTCCTTAATTTCCTTTCCTCCACCTCACATCCTAACACTGAATTGAAATGCATTCACTTTTTTGTGTGAGTACTGGGATTTTTTGCAGATAGGATTTGAATCTTTTGGAGTGTGAAGATGATGGTAATGCTGGCAAATAATTTTATATTTTCTTTTATTCTGTCAGATGCTCAAAACTTAGGAAATGGTGCTCAGAGGTGAAGGCAGACTTGTAAGATGAAATTTCCAAGATGTGGAGTCTAAAATTCAAGAACTCTCTTGGTTTTATTACAATTCAGATCAACCTATTGATAAGGTTGGAGGCCATTAAGGATGAGAATGCCTTTTTAAGATAAATTTTGATAGTCAGTTGAAAGGTGGAAAGAAGGAGAAAGCAGAGACTCTCATGTAGGAACTCAAATGTTCACTCCCTGATAGTATGAGTGGAAGAAGTTAACTGAAACAGAGCAAAGGCATGCATAAAAAAAACAAAAAATGAGACCAGTTTTTGTACTGAGAGGACTTTCAATAAGCTGCAGGCGCCTGCTTGGAAGTTGGCAGTTCTGAAAAGTGAAGTGAAAATTTTGCTGGGAAGTGAAGCATTTGTGCAGCTGGTCAAGAACTGACTGTTCTATCTGAACCAATCATTACTAAACGAGACTCAAGCAAAACAGGGTCTCATTCTGGGCTAAGATAAATTTACTGAGAATGTCCTGCTGGTAACACATGCTTCAAGCTACCATTTGAAGACTTAGCAAAATGCAGTATCTAGCACTGTAATCCTCCAATGAGAGTCATGATTTAGCCTGATTTCCCAAGGAAAGGTGACTTGCATGATGACATTGTTGCATATATATATGTACATACACACACTTAAGGATGCACTTATTTGTTTTCCCCATTCTCCCATCAGAAAATCTACACAAGGCAAAGCCACGGGAGACACAAATTCATAAGAATTCAGTCTTCATTACTTTTACTGGTCATGAAACTACTCCTCAATGTTTAACAGGTTCTTGAGCAAACTTGTGTCTCAATAACACTATCTGCTCCTTCAGCTAGCAGGAGGGGAAAAAGAACAAAACCTGCAAATGTGAGAGGACAAGAAAATGCATTTCATATGTCAACAGCAGTGTGTAGCTTTTTTTTTTTTTTTGGTCAGCTCTTGCATGATTTCTTAAATGTGATCATTTGCCAATAAAGTAAAACACCTGGTTTTAGAAATTGAGAGGCTGAGCCATTTTTCTGAACTTTTTTTTCATTTAAATCTGATTTACCCCAAAATATAATTATTGTGAGCACAGATCTGCACACTTAACATTTAAGGATAATGTTAAAATAGCTAAGATGCCATACTTATGTACTTATTCAACCGAGTTTCAGTCAGTTCAGTTCTGCATATTAAATCTGAGAGATAAATTCCATCCTGGCAATCATGAAGGTCTGTGTGTTTGTGCAAACTACAGTTAAAGGTCAATACCACTAAACCATAACAAACAGAAGTCTTAGAATATAAATTAGTTCTGCCAGATGTGCTTCAACGAGATCTAGATTTTAGGCTCCCTAAATGCAAAATGAAAGGAAAACTATATGGATTGGTTTGAGTAAAAAATTGCAAGTACTCCAGAAATCAGAGGGAGTTGATTACTGATATTTTGCTCTAGGCGTCTTTCTCTTTTAACTAGCAGGTATACGTTCCTTGTATAATGGAGAGTTGAAGGTATTAAATCTAATATAAATGAGGACTTTTATGCAGTTACCTTCTTGTAACACAGCAGTAAGGAATCTACATCTAGGGTTTTGCTTAAATTCAATTCACAGTTTCCTACTTGTGTGTGTATCAGGGTAAATCTTTCTGTTAAATTGGTGTTAGAAAGAGCAGTATGCTGAAGATTACTCTGTCTTTTTGGTCCACGTTTCTAGAACCAGACCAGGGGAGATAAACACATGATGAAGTAGGCTTGGTCCCTGCTTTGCATCAGCAGTGTGTGTCCTGTAAGAAGTGCATGCTCCAACCTATAGCATAGGCACTATATAGCTTGAGTTATCAACACGTGCACTGGCACAGAGATATGCCAGTGCACAGGTACTCAGGCAGCTCTCCAAGTGCTTCTTGTAGCAATGGTACTGGGCATTTCCCTTATTTGTACATTTGTCAGGGTAGTCTATGAAGGCGGGAAGGAAAAAGGTGACCTACACAACTTCTCTTTCTTAGCTAATCTGTGAAACCTATGATCTCTAGGGGTGTAATAATTGGTTGTTGTGCTACTTTCTCTGAAGATGATCATATTTGCAAGGCAAATGTTCAATAAAAAACACTGGTTTGTTTAAATATCCTCACTGAAGTGTTTATAGATTTCCCTAAATAATTTTTACTTTTGGAATAAAGCTGCAGACCATGAATTTAATGTCAGAGTGTCCTTTCCTGCAGTACAGCAAAACTGCCCTTGTAGACAGCAGATGCTGATAAGCTGGATGCTAAATGCTTAACCAATCACCTCATCAATGCATAGATGGCTGAGGAAACCAATGAGAGACTAAAGAAACTTTTCTTGAAGAAATTGCATTGGAGAGGAATGCTTGATATTTGACTTGTGTTGGAAGGAAGTATGAGTAGTCAATCTCATTGTGACATGTTGAAATCTTCATATTTTCTGAAATTAAAAAATGCTGGCTTGTGATGCTAATTTAGAAAATAGAAAGGAACACCTGTTTTAGGGAGAGTTCCCTTATTAATCACATCCTCTGACATGCAATGCATGTCTGTATGCAAAGATCATGTATTATTGATTATCTGCATAATAAATTCCTGTTTGTCACATTTTTTCCCCTACACTGTTTGTAGAAGCAGGTTTTGGTTGATGGGATATATTTATATGGCAACTTAAAAATGCAAAAAATTTTCAGTGTTTTTTTTATTTCATAGCCTTCATGTATCTGTGTGGAGACAAAAGGCATGTCTGCAATGGGTAAGGAAGCATTTCTCTTGTACTCAGAAAGATAAGAGACTGGAAGAGCTCATGTGGAACACAGCTGGTGACAGCACAGAAGGATCAGATTTATGCTCAAAAGCTCTCCTGCAGTAAACAGGGCACAGTAAACAGATCTTCAAGAGGAAAGTGGTGTTTCAACATGAGTTTGGTTTATTTTTGTGGCAGGATTTTCAACAAAAAAATTTCAGAAAAAAAATTATTTAGCTGGCAAACCATGATGTGGCATGTATATGCCCACGTTGCTTGATTCAGACAGTTATTTTTATTCACCTCAACAAATGCTCTGTTACTGATGCTACAGTGGTTGCATAAGGTAGCAGAGCTCTCAAAGGTATCAACAGAGCAGTTCTTCTGCCAGCCTGTTTGCTTGTTAACAAGTATATTAGTCCTGGTTTTTCAATCCTTCAGTTGTGAGTCTTTGCCTTGTCTGCAACAGGAGAGTGCAGGCAGGGGCATCATGAAATACTCTGTCCTGCAACTCTGTTCTCCAGCAATCACTTCTGGGAGCATGAGAGTCCTTATTTGTTTCTCTACTGAGGCAAAATTGTTCACAAGGAGGTAGCATTTCATGTCCCGCCAGAACTAGACTTGGAGTCAGCAGTTCATCTCAGATCATCCTGTGAAAGGTTCTGAAGCGGAATTAAAGCATGCTGTCTGTATAGCCAATATCAGCATTTTCTCTAGACGCACTCATGATGGGAATAGGTTACTGTTTGTTGCTGCCACAGTGCTCAGGTTTGCTGAGCTCTAGATGTACCCATTTGGTTGGGTTTAGGAGAACTTCCAGTTTCATTACAGTCAAAACAAGCAATTTGAGCAGTTATAGTTACTCCTGACAGAAATGGGTCATGGAGGGATCTTCTGGACAGCTTAGTCACTCTAAGGGGCTAGAGGCTCCCACTCCCCTTCCCCTGCAACAGGGGGAAGGGGAAGAAGCAGGAGGTGGGAGGGCATCTTGAACAGCCACGCCCAGAGAAGGGCTCAGGTCTAGTGCCTCAGATGTGACACCTTCAGCGTTTTGTAAGTTATTCTAATATGTTTTAACCCCTTTGGTTTTTTCTTTAAGTTGTTGAGAAAAGGTTTTCAATGCTGCTGGTTTTCCCCATTATGTCTTAGGTTTCAGAGTACTTGATTCATCACTGGATAACATACATGCACGCATAAAGATAGTATAAGGGTCTAATATGTCCTTATATACTTTGTTACTCTTTTATAGCCACCTTTCAATTGACTTGAGTGTGAAGAATAAAGATGTGTAAAGAACTGTGCCATTCACTCACTATTGATAGGGAGACGGCTGCTCTGTTGTTTACTACTGGTTTTTATCATGCATTTGCGATTATCACTGTTCTCAGAAGAACAGCTATAGGCAGCAGTTTGTACCATGAGCTCTTCTGAATGGCTGCCCTTCCGCCACAGTAATGGTAATCTGATTTTAGAAAACCTTACTGAATTTCAAAGCCCATCACGTGAAACACACAGCATGACATTAAAAATAAATTAAGTGGCTAAAGCTAGAAATAAAAGTGTGTTTCTGAAATTCCTGGCTTCTCCAGATGTCGTAGGTGAATATATACATATTTATGCATCTCTATATATTCTTAGGGAATTAGTGATCACCTTGTTAGGAATATTTAAAGGGATGACAAATTTTCAACTTTAAAAACCCTGTCTACTAAATTTATGTTGTCCATCATGTAGTTCTGCGTGCAACTGCTTGTCTTTGCCCCTTTGATGGTCAGGCTGCTTATGCGCTATATGTACATGATGTTTGTCTGGGCCAATGCTGTTGCAAAATTCTTACGTATTGATGTTGTTTATGCTATTTCAGTATGCTTATATTTGAGCCCAGTACAAGGTAATATTAATTATATCTTGATCTGCACACTTAAAATTTAGGCATCCTGGGCTGCATAAAAAATAGCAAGGGCAGCAGATTGAAGGAAGTGATTCTGCCCTTTTATTCTGCTCTGGTGAAACTCCGTCTGGAGTACTGCATCCAGGCACAGCCTGTGACCAAAAGAGAAATCACTTGAAAGCCCTGATCCTGCAGAACTGCATGTTCTCCACACATTTCAGTATATTTATGTCCTCTGGACTCCGGTTTGTTTTGAATCTGTGACTCAAATACATAAGCAGTCTTGTAAACCATGGGAGAAAGTTAGCTATCTGAATACTTGTGTGTGCATGCGTGTGGACAAGGGGAACAACTGTATCCTCCATGCTTCAAAATTTTCATGTTAGTGTACTCTTAAAATTCCATAGTGTATGTATATATATATATATATATTTAATTACACTATTATACACATTAGTTGAACAAAACATTTATGTTTTCTATACAAGAAAGGGTCTTGCCGAAATTGTGGGATTTTTCTCCCTAAAATAATTTTGAGGCTCTTCAAAGATTATAAAAACAATCACTTTTGGCCCACACTGGTTATCAGTATTCCAAAATACAAATCTAAATGTTAACATGGTACTGTGTTATCCCCAGACGCTCTACTCTGCTTCAAAGGAAGAAAAGGGATAAAGAAGCTTGTTATATTTTAATAAAGCAATTTGCTGGGGTAGGTCTTAAGGGGCTAGTAGTAAAGAAAATGAAAGTATAATTTGCAAAATTATTATTTCTGTTATTTTAATAATAGGGGAAAATTAAAATGAAGGCAGTCATGTAGGAAGAATGGTATTACCCTTGATTGTGGGTATGAGACATGCAGAGTCTGTTCAAGTGGAAAAGGTAGCAGATTATTCAATGTTGGACAAATACATTTAGAGCAAAATGATTACAGCTTTATTGAATAATGGGCTGGAGCATGAATGTTATAATTTCTAAAATGTTTCTTTAAATAAGATCTCTTAGCCAAAAGGAGCACTACTGCTTAGGAACGGCTGGAGATGAAGTTTGTGAAAATCAAGATATGTAACATTCATAGGGAGAGAATGAGTTACAATTCTAATAGAGTTGAAAATGAAAAGGTGACAATTTTTTCTTCTCCTTTTGGTTCCTCTCTATAAATCCTCTTACCATGATGAAAGACTTACTTTCCCTAACCCTGCCTAAACCTATGTGTTGGCCCCTCCATACACGTGATATGCAGGCTGAGAGATGAACTACTAGATTTCATTTTAATGATTTGGCCCATTGTTGTGGGTTTCTCAGATTAGGAAGCTGCTAGAAGTTTCCCCCTATTCTATGGAGCCAATCATAGTCAGCTCTGAGGAAAACTTCCTGCTTTTGGATCATTAGTAACGCCCCTGCGTGAGAAGATATTTAAGAACAGGAGTTGTTGCACAGTTAGAAATTTGCAGCCATAGATTAAGAACACAGATATCAAGGTCAGTGCAGGAGGAGAAGGAGGAGGAGCTATCCCACACAAAGAAAGGAAAGGACTCAAAGCTATTATTCCCTGACAACCATGGTGAGGACCATGGTGATACGAGCTGTCCCCTTGAAGTCCATGGGATCCATCAGGGTGCAAAGACCGCCCTGTCAGAGCAGGGGGATGCATGAAGGAGGCTGTTACCTTGTGGGAGGCCCCAAGATGGAGCGGGGTGCTACAAGAGATTTGTGGCTGGGGCCTGTGGAAAGGGAAACCTACGCTAAGCATGTACAGACAGATTATCCATAAAAGACTGCATCCGATGGAATGACCCATGAGAGAGCAGAGGATCTCTCTCATGGGAAGGACCTCGTGGGACACAGGGGAAGGACTCAGAGTTATGATTTCCCCTGTGACCGCTGGTGACGACTGTGGTAAAGCAAGCTGTCCTCTTGCAGCCCACAGGAGGACCCCTGAGACAGCAGATTTGGAAGAACTGCTGCCTAAGGGTCTTGGGCTGTGTTAGAAGTGGCTGAAAGCAACAACTTCCATTCCCTGTCCCCACATCGTTGTGGGGAGAAAGGAGAGCATGAAAGACCAAGGGGGTGGTTTGGAAAAATGTTTCTAAAATGTTTTTATTTCTTATTTCTAGCTCTTAGCTTGTTAGCAATAATTAATCAAAGCTTCTCTCTGGCTGTTATCTCTAGTCATAAATTCCTAGCTAGCTGGTCTTTTTTCCTTTACCTCTGGAAGGCAAAAGGTGTGGGGGGAGAGGCCTTGAGGCAGTTTTGCTGGATACCAGGCATTCAGCCAGGGCCAAACCACCACACCCTTTAAGGCACCTACTTGTTATCCCAGTCCTTTTAGAGGTTAAAGTTTCTGCAGAAAGAATGACAGAGCAGGATATGAACTGCTGCCTCAGCTTCTTTGCTTCACAGCCTAGACTATTAGGATGAGTCAGTATTGAAAGTGATGATACCGTAGGAATCATTGGCAAAATCTTTCTTTCATAAATCAGTAAAACAGAAAATTCTTTCAGAAAAGAGAAGTTCCTTCCTTCTGGCTGTATAAAGTAAAAGAAAAAAAAAAGCAAAAATAAGGTTAAATTTAATAATTATTTATTACTGTTTATGGCCTGTTCAGGCAATGATTCAGAGTTAGGAAAGAATTACTAGCAAGACAAAGGTTTTCAGTCCAGGCTTTGAGATGTGGCCTTCCAAGCAAAGGGGAACTGTTCTACACCTCTTGTTGCCAGAGGCAGACCTGCAGTCAACTTCAACAGCAAAGGTTTCACCTGCTGAAAATATGGTCCTTATTGAATCAGACACTGAGTAGGCCAATACATCAGACTGTGCCGCACAGTAGTATATACAGAACAGGGTTGTGCTTTAGGATTTCTGGTGATACAGAGTCTGTGGCTTTGTCAATGTGGTTTATTTACCAGCAAAACTTGTGTTGAATGCTCAGAATCTCCAAAGAGACATCTGAGTTCTCTGTAGCTTAAAAGGCTCCAGGCACTATAGGTGTGAGAAAGAGTCCTCGGTTCACTCTTAGCCCACATCAAAAGCACTCCTCACCACCCCTCTTAGGAGAGTGCAAAATTATATCCTAACCTGGCTGTAAATGAGTCTACACCAGGCCAATTTCATTTTAAAGTAAAACTGACTATTTCAAAATGAGAGGCTTGTCAAAAATAAACCTGAAGTACATAGTAAATAAAGCAAAAATAATTTTTTGCCATAGTAGTTGGATTTGGGAGTGATTGGTAAGTCTTATAACCCAGGAAAAAATACTGCTGATAATGTGTACAGCTCTTTTCTAACAGTGCAAACATATCACATGCCTGTTTCTTTCTTCCCTCATCCATGCAGCTTTTTCTGCAAAAAGCAGGAAAAGCAGAATACCAGAGTCTATTCCCCTCTACCCGATTCATTGGGAGCTTTGTTACCAAAAAATCTGGTTTGATTTCTAAGTGGGTAAATAGTTCTCTGGCAGAGGGCTGTAAATGTACAGTTTTCATGTTTCTGTGTTGTGTGGAATGGCTCACCTGAATTTCAAACAGTGTTTTAACAGAGCTCAGTTTTGGTGGCATTGCAGTGAGTCAGGGGCTGGTTGCTGTGGGATTTGGTTTAACACTGAACAGTGAGAATATACATTTTATGGTTCTCTCAAGTTCTTTTGCAAAAATAATGTAAAACTGCTTAAGTGAATATATGAGTGCAAATGAAGATTGCTGAACACTGGTGCTTGCGTTTCAGACTCTCTGTATTTTCAGTTGTCACAGTAGAGGAGCAATAGATGAGAAATGACGATATAAGTTTAATTTAAATTCATTTTAGGACTTATACTTTTGATTCAAGATTGATCCTTTGTCACTCACGAGCAAAATAACATGAGAGGAAATCATTTACTCACTCACAAGACCAAGTCCTTAGCAGCTGTACAGTGCTTTTTAGAAGCTGTGTTTATTTGAACTAGGTGAGCATTTGCCTTGTCATATTTATTGCAACATGAGTGTTTTGTTCTCAATGAAAACAGCCCCCTGTTCATCTTCAAGAGAATGAAATAGGCCCTGAGTTGCTATAAACATCTGTAACACCTGCCCTCACCTCCAGTTTTTAATGATGGTGGACAGTGCATTTCCATCTGTTGTTTCCTTTGTGCCTTTTTAAAACTGTCTTTATATTCTTATGCTGATGTACATCCAGACAATACCCAGCTGTTATTCCATGGCAATGCCTTCTCTTTGGTTAGAAATGCTTTTGAAGGACTACTATAGTGGTGTCAGGGTCTGTCTGGCCAGAGGCCATGATGGCCAGCACACCTGGAGTAGCCTTTGCCCATCACAACTGTAACGGGGAATCTCTAATATTTTTCCTCCTGTTTTGCCTATCCTGGTGTCTACTTTTCTCTTTTTGAAGTAGAGAAAACACATGTGCTAAACACCGTCCCCTGTCCTACAGATCATGAGAAGAGGAACTGTGTGTGTGTGTGTGTGTGTGTAAGACGAAGAACAGGATGAGGACAAAATAGTTACTTACACAAAAGGGAACCTAGAGACAAAAATTAGATGTCTCACTATGAGATTTGACATTTGAACTAGTTATATCTAGAGATGTCCCACCTCTGAAATAGGATCCCAAGTTGTTCCATCAATACTGGAAAAGGATACATTGAATATAGATGCATTTATTATATTGTCTAGTTAATTATTTCGGCTAAAACATTAAAAATCCAAGGTTTATATGGATTCTTTATCTGAAAAGTAAATCCAAGTAAGGGTTGAGATTTTTTAGGGTTGATGATTTTTTAAAATTATGATTATTTTTTAAGGTTTGGTCAGTAAAGTTTAAATTTAAAATGATTCTACATGTAGAACCAGATCCTGAAGTATTTATTATCATGGGAGAAGGGAAAGTACAGCTGTTGGTTTATTTCAAGAAAATTCAAGTGAAGGGATAAGAAGCATTTTTATTTGGTTTCTTACATTTAAAATAACTCACCCTTAAATAAAACGAAACCACTAAAAAAACCCATAAATCGCCATAACAAAACACACCCCGCCCCTCTCTCCGAGTTTAATGTGTGGAGCCAATTTCTCTTACGTAGGTTGCATTTCTAGTGGGATAGATAAACCATCTTTAATCACTGAGGCCTGAATTTGGGTTTTTATTGTACAGATTATAATTTAGCTTATTTTAATCACTTATTGAAGTGCTGGTTTTCTTATCTTTATAGTCATGAAAAGTATGAAAGAGGAGTGCTAAAGTACAAACAAAGATAAAAGTATGTGTTTCATAGATAGGATCATATTTCTGTAAGAGTCTTTTCTTATTGTTCCTGTATTGTGTGGTTAATATTCCTTCTCCCCCTCCTCTGCAGTGCCTCACATTGTAACCATGAAAAAGGGGAGGAGGTATCATGTCTAGTTTTATTTGAAAATTACTGCGGCTACCCATTTAGTAACATAAGGTAAAGGCAGCAGACTTTAGAGTTCCTTTCTAATTGACGAGCAGTTAGTGCTGCCACAGTAAAGAAAATAACTCTCCTTTTTGTATTTTACAAATATTTACATGAGCAAAAATATTTGTTACTGTTACCACTTCACATCTTGGAAAACTACTCTTAGATCACTTGCATTTACAAGCAATAACAACAAAAAAGCCAGCTCCTATGCGAACAAAATAATTAACATCCATATCTATCTGCTAAAATTATTGAAAGCTACAATAACTAAATTTGCTCATGCAAGCTTCTCAACTAGCTGTTAAATCACACTCAAATAAAACTGCAATTGGCTGATGCAAGCTGTAGGATCTGTTCCAGGTCATCACAGAGACAAAGCATCCTTTGATCCTTTTCCTTGCATACATTCTTAGTCTATATCTTGTTTTAATGTTTAACCTGAATCATAATTCCACAGCTTGCTTTATCTCTCTATCCTATAATGTAAGTCAAGTGATAACGCAGAAATTGTTGCAGTAAGTGAGCAATTCTTAAGTAACTGGGACCATTTGAGGCTATTGGGATAAGCTCTCCTTAATGACATGGTGATTGGAGAGTGGTGTGGAGTAGCATGCCTGTATTTTATGTTGTTTTTAGACTTCATTTTAGATTGCTATCATTGCAAAGGTACCTTCCCAGAGATGCACAAGTCTATAGCATTTCTTTGGTCAGGCTGGGGATAGTGCAGAAGGGTACAGATCTGAGATCTAAGGCCTTCATACTTTTAATGTTTGGAAAAGTTCCTATCAGTGTTTGAAACTGTGTGCCTGGCTGACCTGTGCTGTGTAGCTTAGATTGTGTTTTTTCTAGGGAAAATACCTGAAAATGCAGAAGCTTATCTGGGTTGTTTCAGTGTAAAAAAACTGAGTTAGAAATTCCATCAGCACAAGTTTGCCTGTGAAATTTCTGGCATCTCACCATCCAGTCCACACTGGTTGTGTAGAACTTGAAAACCCTTATCTGATTTTTTCAGACATAAGAAAAATTCTTTCTTTGTTTGGGTCTTTAAGTGATGAGAGGTTGAACAAGGAATTATTATGTTTTCATAATTTTATTCAATTCTTTTCCCTCACACCTGTAAACAGAGTCATAAACTCTGACAAGAAGAGCTGTAGATTTACTGGTAGCAGAATGATGCTAGATGCTAATGTGCAAAATCTTATAACAAATGTACAGATTAATTGAACAACTGCATTATAGAGGAATATTTTTCATCACAGGAAACAAGCAGGCAAAGACAGGTGGCCTTTTTAATGTAAGGTGATGAATAATGAGATATGATATGAGTTACTAAGTGTATTGATAACCTGCTAAGCCTCCTTCATATGAGTTCTCATAGGAGTCTTTAGAAATGAACTATCTGTCACAGAAAATAAACTTGTAAACGTTTTAATTGAGATTAGTTCTTTCTTGCCTCACTGTTTCTGATTAGACAGGAGAGGCACACCTGATTCAAATTCTACCTCAAAGCAAAGTTGTCTACCGAAAGAAATTAGGACAAGTAACCATACCTAGAAGAGGTAGTAAGATCACCAATTCCATGGAAAACCAAAGTGAACACAATTGCTAATCAGTGTGATAAAAGTTAATTTGCAGTCATTGCATTTAGTTTAGGTCCTTCTGTTTAGTTTACCTGTTTTAGGGGAACTACAAGTCTCACCTTGCAATCTTTCATAACTGCAGTTGTATGATCCCCTTTACCCAGACTTAGGAAAAGGAATGTTATGCACAATTTTGTGCTGTTCTTGATTGGTTATGGGGTTTTTTTTGTTTGTTTTTTTGTTCACTTGCTAAAAAAAGTAAAGGAGAATGCAGATATTCCAGATATAATGTGAGTCCACCATAGGCCCCCAGATTTTGCTGAGAAGTGCAGGAGTACATTTTCCTAATGCATCTTTCTGAGATACTCTCTGGCTCCTTTCAAACCAGCTGGATGCACATGTATTCCTGTGAATGGTGATTAATGAAACAAATAATGCAGTGGATACCTCAATGGCCTTCTCACTTCCTACCTGGAATTACTCCATTTATAGGTGATATTATAGTTGTTGTATTCATACTGTACTGTACTGTAAAATCTGGCTGAATGTCTTGTTGCCTGTATACCATGCTGTCGTGGGCCTAGAGGGTCTCTTGCTTTAAGCATGTTGTTGATCATTTCAACTTTCTTAGTTTAAACTGCGTGTCTGCATCTGTTCCTTAAAGGACTATTAATTTTTAAAACATGGAAAATTTCCATATTCACCATTACTTTAGCAAAAAGGAATGAAATGCACATAATTTCCATGTCAAATGTACCCTTTAGCTTTACCAATTTGCCTGTTTTGTGCAAAGAAAATACACTGAGCTATGATCCTGACAACTGCAGTTATGAAAACATATTTAATTTTGATATTACATAGCCCTAAAATATTACTGGGCAGCTAGTTGCTCAGAATATGCAGAGAAACAGATTTTGTTTTGATACACATGGATGAATAATTACCTATGCATTTGTAGTTTTATCTTCAGCATTTTACTTGAGGGAGATGGGTGAACACTCAGTCTAAATCATACTCTTTTTTGCAAAACATTAATGAAAATTAGGTTGTTGATTCTTTAAATAACAGCAGAAGAAGCAAATAGAACCAATTAATCTTTATGAGTAGATAGATTTATCATAGTTATCTGCTCGTACTGCATTCCCATCAACCTCTGGAAATAAATTTAGGAGAGAACCACTCACTGCTCAGCTGAGTGCTAATTTCTCTGATGCGCTTTGGCAGATGTTGCCACCTCCATGCCTTCCAAGGTACAGAAAGGAAAGAGGAGTGGAGGAATGTTCATATCATGATTATTCAAGTTTGAGGACTCAAGTAAGACTTGGTTTCACAAGAGTCTCACTCTACTAAGAGGCTGAGGAACAGCTGCAGCAGCACAAGCACTGAGTGTTGTGCAGGTTTGGGCTATTTTTCTAATAAAGGGAAAATTCATTAGCCTGCGGCTTATGGAATCTGCCTTGGCTTTGACTTGGTCTAGGCAAGTCCTTGAGGGAGTTGATTTTGGAGCATTTGGGCTTGCACAATGCATCTGTTTGTCATTTGGCATGTGTGCATGCACATGTGATTATCTAAATGGGTGTTTTGATTTCAATGTTGAGCATCCTCTGAAAATGCAGCTTATTTAAAAGCACCTGTCTGTGCTATGGCAGATTGTCTCAGCTGGTTGAAACAGTAGCATGGGTTGAAGTTGGCAGAATCTGTATTTGACAATGAGCCAGGGCCGTTAAAATCCTGAGGTTTTTTTAAACATGTGATGGAAGTGGGGCTAAGATACTGGAAAGCAATCAAGGGGAAAAAAATCCATATGAACACCTTTCTATACACTACTTTTTAGCATGCACCTTTTGGAGTTGAGCCCAGGAGCAAATGTGAGTGGTACCAAAGGCTATAGGCATGGGAATGAACATTGTTCACTCCAGACATAAGTCAGAATGACAGGTTGTTCAAGTCTTAGCTGTGATGCACTGTTCTTTACAATGGAAAACACCCTGTAACCAGAGTGCTATTTATCTTAGTAGGTGTGATGGGTGGATTTTAATTTGCCAAAAATCAAAAACCTCAAGTATTGTTTTATTTTTATTTTTGTATTTTGCTGAATGTAGGAATTATATTTGATAGAAACTTTAGAATAGTTTTTAACTGTTAAGCTTTAAAATGCACCCAGTCTGTGGCTGTGAGGAACTGATAATGATCCTTTCCTTTGAGATGTAAGTAGCTGACGCCTCTTCTATCAGAAAAACTGGTATTCCAGGTTCTTTATCTTTTCCTGCAGTCGGTGTGGAGACAGAACCATCACTCCTCATTAATATGTAAGAACTGGCCTTTTTGTCTCCTTGAGATTAGAAACTGGTTTTTCCAGACCAAGTCCACCCTTCTTTTATCTTCCAAGACAGGACCCTGAGACACCCATGATAACACTCCCCCCCACACCGAGGATGGACATTGATTCTCAATCCCCAATTCCTGACGAATGCCAGGGCAAAGTTATTAAGTTAAAAAG
>WBMV01002004.1:0-87958 GCA_013396655.1 Campylorhamphus procurvoides | reverse complement strand
GAGAAAACCCCGAGATCATGATGCCCCCCCTCCTTAATTAATTCAGTCGGACCTAGCTGAGAACTTAACTATAATTTCGCAAGGAGGATGATGCAATAGCTGGACGCTACGGAGCATGCTCAGATGGGCGTGGCTTACACAGCCAGAACTGGATAAAAGGAGCGCCTTGGCCCTCAGCCAGTGCGAGTGTGGATCGGGTCAGGTCACCTCGTCCAGCCTCAGGGCTGTCACCTCAGGGCAAGTGTGTGTCAGCGGGGACTGGCCACACATCGCCCAGCCCTAGGGCTGTTGCCTATTAGGCTTACCTCCAAAAGAGCTGGCGTTGGAGCTGAGAATCACAGAGCCATAATCACCCTAATAAAGTTCACCCAATTTTTTTATTTTCCTTTTACCTTAATAAATAAAATCATTAATTGTTTTATATCAATAAATAAAATTAATTGCTGAAATCACTCATCGCTTCACGCCTATTACAGTAGGTGACAGAAAGAACTGGTAAAATACCTTTTGTTGAAAATATTTTGTTTGATGAGTAGTAATATTTATCAAAAATATTCTATCACTTTCATATTGAAAAACTTAGCTCCTAAATACAAAGAATTTAATTGTCTAGTATCTCCTGAACCCTTTTCCCCCAGAGAGTTCTGAAAATCTCATTCTAACTCAATACTTTCACAGCAATATAGAATTTTTGCACATTCACAGTTTAGAATGGTTTAACAGCAGACCAAGTAGTTTTTCGTTCAGATATACTAGCAGTGAGAAGTATCTAAAAACGTAGTTCTTTTTATAAAAGCTTGTCATACATGCTCTGTAGTCAATACACATTTTCTGGAAAGAGAAGCACTCAGCTTCTCTGAGCAAATTTACCCAAGCAAGCTGAATAAAAAAGTACTGGTTTTTTTATTAACAATATACGTAATATACAGAAAAAAATATCACACGCATATAACTGAAAATAGAGTAATAAAAGTTTCAGTAGAATTTTTCCAGCAATTCTGCAGTAGGTTCCCTGTGCATGCAATCTTTGTATCAGCAGGACACACACTCCTATTTCTTTGTGATAAGAATGTGGAATGAGCAACCTCTACCAAATGCAGTGTGAATTTACCCCCCTAATTAATTTCTTCACACATTATTCCTGGCAACTTCACAAGAAACCTGATTCATTTAAATTCCCAAGGTACAGTTATATTTTACCCACATTCACCATTGCACCACACTGACTTTTTAAGCACTCAGAAATAACACCCTTAGCCTTTAAAATATAGGTGAAGGTGAGGCTGTTTCAGTCTTGAACTATGCTATTGTCACTGACATAAACCCAGAGAAGGGTCATATTAAGACTGATTAAGTCTGAAGACTTTGGTGCAAAGGAAAGCCATGTAGACTATTCTGACTATATGTGTTGACTTGGATATATCACAAGCAATACCAGTAGTCTTGAAAATGTTGGGCCATTGTGTATCTCAATTTCCACTGGTCACACTGCTGAAGTCATACAAGGTACATCAAGTAAAAGACGTGAAAGAAAATTCTTGAAAGCTAAGCTTAGAGGAGTAGTAATGGTGATCCCCTTGAAATCTGAAGTCTGACATATCAAGTTTTGCACTGTTCCCTTCTTTTTAAACATAATGGATATATGACATAACATTGCATTTGCTTTTTACTGTAACCATGTCATCTATGGATGGTTATCATTATTTTGACACAAGTTTCAGATGGTTTACCATAAGGATTCCTCTGTTTCTAGTCATAATCGGGAAAATAGTTGTGATACAAATTATGTGAGCCTGATTTTAGTTCTCCTGCATACAAAATCAATTTCAGTGATTGTCAGAGTTTTCAAACTGAATCTGGAATTCCTTCCAAAGAGGTTCGGAGCCAACGCCCTGAGGTGGTGGGGATGGCTAATAAAGGAGACAAAAGACATGCATATGCAGACACTAACGACTCTGGCTAGGTCCTTTGTTGGGATCTTTTCCCCTAGCAGGGGAGAGAGGGGGTTGGTGTTTTCTCTGGCTTTCTGCGCAGGTCAGAGAGCTCAGGCTGTCGTCAGAGCAAGGAGAAGGGAGAGAGAGAGACACTGGAGATCCCAGCATCACTGGATATTGGATTTGTGTTCCTTTTTCTTCCTTTCCAAACTCAACTGTGTTCATCAGGAAGTGATCATAACTACTACAACGCTTCCCATAAGAGAAAGAGGAGCTAGCCTGGGAACTATTTATCATCTCGCCGGAGGGGAGACCCCGGCCGGCCGGCCGGGCGCGACACCGCCACCTGCTGTCCATAAATATAAACTGCACCCCTGAGAGGGAGAGCGAGGCAGCGGAGGTGCCACAGCGCCACCTGCTGTCCGTGGATATAATTGCAGTCCCCCTTTTGGGGACCAGCCAAAAGGACCTTTTTTGACTGTTTTGCCTTGTTATTTGAGGGGTGGAGTGGTTTTATTGCAGACTGTTCTGTTGTTGTTTGGTTCTTCTCTGAATATATATATAGTTGTGGTTAAGAACTGTTATCCTTTTATATATATTTTTTTTTTTCTTTCCCTAATTAAAATTCTATTTTTCGTAAATTTAAAGGAGAGAGATTATTTCTTGGCCAGCATAATATCTTAGTTCTCTCTTGAACTAAGACAGTGATGGTCAGAAGTAAGGAGTTTCACTTTCTATAGGTGTAAAGTAAATTTTATACGTATAAGGATACATGGATATGAATCTTGGTCTACCTAGATGTATCTGTAAACCAGAGAGACAAAGTTAATATTTTGTTTATATATATCACATATGTGCCAGTAGTGTTAGTAATGCCCTCTTCACTAAAAGGGAAACAACATGATGAAAGATGATATGCAAGCATTCAAATGTATTAACTATTCATGTAGGAAATATTCTGCTTGCGTTCTCCAAAACTACACTCCATTTAATCCTGTATTTTACTCCATTGTTACTTCTAGATACCATCATCTGTGTCAAAAATGGCACAAAGCTACCTTAAGAAAAATCAGTTTAAAAACCTGACAGCTCTCTAAAACATACATCATTCCTCTTTTGTCAAAATACCACATCCTCAGAAAACACAGCATTTATACTAAATGGAATACTTATTGTAATTGAAGATTGACATTGACTCTAACACAATTTCTGCATCAAAACAGAAGGAACAGTTGAATGAAACAGTTATAAAAATCTTTATTTACTCCATGTGATACTGAAATGTGTAAAGAAAATTATTAAACAGTTACCAGTTATAGTACAAAAGGACTATGATTTTATTTTTTTCCCCCAGAACATCTGCTCTAAGTCTTTATTCAGCTGAAGCCCAAATTAAGCTTGGACAGATTAATCACTGAAAGCAAAATAGCCCTAGATCAACAAAGTCCAAATGGAGCTTAATGTTTCCCTTTTCTAAGATACTAAGTGCATCCACACATCTCTGGAACTGTAGCAGTGACAACCACTCTGCACGTACATCTTGTATTGACTTCATCATCAGGTGCAGGCAGGAAACTACACAGGTGAACAACAAACACAGATAAAACCACCAAGAAGACAGAAACACTTCTTTAGGAGTATATTTTTTGAAGTGCATCTCCTACCACTACACACAGTTTTGGTGAGAAAGCAGAGTGAGTTGCAACAACATGAGCTGGATTTCTTTCACATGAAACTAGATGGCAAAATGCTTTCTTGGGAAGGCACGTAATATGCTCCAGATGGAAATAGACTCTAACACCACAGGAGCAAAAGAGAGCTTGTCAAATGTAAGACCCATATAAGCGTAAACATTTGCTCCCCAGCAGACCTGCTTTGCTCTACAGATCTGCTCTGAGGGGCTGCTCTATTTATGAAGGGAGATGCAGCATCAGGCCACCTGTGACAGAAAAATCCATGATGGATATTAAACTTTCTTATCCTATGCAGAAGGGTAGCTATGTCCAAACCTCTGCTTGGATTAGTCTCAGGTACATGCTAAGCCTCCAGTCATGCCTAATAAAATTTGGAAGTAATGTTAATTGCAATAGGCCAACACCACAGCAGGGACCTTTTTGACAATGTCATGGTTGTGGTGGTTGTAGTAATTTTGTTCTCCTGTCAGGAAACTTCTTTGGATACCTTTGATTTAGTAGTGTATGTGTAGCCACTCTCTCAACAAGTTGATTCTTCCAGGAGGACTGTCTGTGTTCAGAGTCCAAGGGGGTCTGTGACTGGTGGCAGAACCATGTTGCTGACTAAGCTACAGGCCTGGCCCTGAATGATTTAAAAAAGAACCTCGTGCCCAAATGGTCCTAGAAGCAGCAGCGGTCTGCATGGCAGGGCTGCCTGGGGCCAACATTTGGGAGCCCCAAATGATGGTTGATGCAGATTCAAATGAGTATGTTTAATGGTAATTTCTTACTTCTCTCCAGCCTTCAAAACTTTGTAGATGTTTTCAACTACAGACATTCTGCTTTCATTTACTATCACAAATTCACAAGTCATTCTTAAGAGTAATTAGTGAGAGTTTGCATGAAGAGGTGACATCAACAAACTGTAAGAGTAGCAGAGATGATAAATCCCAGCAAGAAGTGATGGACAGAAAAGAAAAAGAAGGTGCCTGCTGCAAAAGCAAAAGTGCTGTCTCTGATAAGATAGGGTTAGAAAGCATCTTCTACAAGTTTTCTTTCTTTCAATTCTTTGCATATAAGCACTTTCAGGTCTAGAACTGTAAGTGTTTTCTTGTTCATCACAAAAAGATTGAGAGACTGAAGGTCAACAGGTAAACTTGTAATAAATTTTCACAGGCTGAATCAGTACCCGTGTGATTAGTAATCATTAGTGTATGGAAATGGAAAGAGCTTCTACCAGCATTTTTCCAATTAAGAAAAGATAGAGAATGAATGCAAAATAATACTCAAGATTTGTTGGATAATTTTTCTTTACTCTTATTGTGTTCTTTACCTTCCTCTTCATTTTATGAGAATTAGAAATACTGATTTTTTAAACATTTTGCTGGAAATACTTTGAATGTAAGGGGTAAATGAACACAGAAATAAGAGCAGAATAAGGTTGAACAGAAAAGCTAGAGAACAAGAAATGGACAGAGATGAACAAAATGAAACTAACAAAATATTTCGAAACTTCTCACATAAATAAAAATTTAAAGATGTGAACTTATGCCACAGTAACAGGGTAAGAGTCATGGCAGGTTCCATACCTTAAACACTAGCATCTGTATTATAAGCAATGTCAGGTCTCTGTTACACAAATAGGACAACCTTAATAATATCAAGAGGAGAGTTTCTGAACTCTAAACTTTTAGGCATCAGCTTTCTTTTTTGGAGTTGCTTCTAACTTGAAGAGATAAGGTGATGGAATCGGAGCCTCCTGAACTTACTAATGCACTACAGTCTATTATTCAAGAATATTGTTATTTCAAAGTTGCCACATTTGATCTAAAAAAAGGGAAGATGAAAATTTGAGGGACTAATCTTGAATCTCTTCCTTGGACATATTTACCACCAGCATGGAAATTCTTCACAAATGAGGATTGAAACTCATGAAAAAATATTAAGTGAATTATTTTGGGTTAATCAAATGTCTTACTAAAGTCATAGTAAATGCACTGAAGTTATTTAAGTAGAGATTGTTAAACTACTTTTTGTTTTAGTTGACTTTTCTTTGGAAGTTCTCATGTTCATGGGCCATTATTTCATATGCATTACAGAACATACCTTTGCAAAACTGTAGAAGTAGAAAGGTATTACTACTACATCATTAGTGTGCCTTTTTACTGTGTATTCCAGAGCCTAGAAGGAATCTTTCTTAGAGGATGTAATCAGAAGGCTGATCTGGGATCCTCTCTGCCACCCCTCTCTACTCCAATTTGGACAAACTCTGGCACAAAAATTCTTCTGCTGGGTTAGACCACTGATCTAAGCATCCTCTTTCGTGCTAATTTAGTGATAATGAATTAGACACAGTTAATGCCTGTGTAGCCCTCATGAGTTAGAAGCCAAGCTTTTACTGTGTGGTTTTAAGATTGAAACAAGTCAGAAGTCACTGTTGCATATATATTTATTTTTTATTTTTACTGCCTGCAAAATAATTTTTAAAAATCCAGCTTGGTTTTCATTACCCTGAGGCGATAGTTTTCATGCTTTTAGTGTACTAAAGGTTTTCTTTTACTATTTTAATTTGTGTAAGATACTGCCTACTCTCTTGCAAGATAGTAAGCCAGAGCTGTATGCTTGGGTGACATATTCCAGTTTGGAATATGTACTATTATTTTAGATACTTAGAGAGTCAATATTAAATTTGATCCTGTACAATTAGGAAGGTTGACTAGATGAAAAATAAATCTGCAAGCCAAAAGTAGTCCCAAAAGTTGTGAAGGAAATGGTCTGAGTCTTTCAGCTTATTGCTTTTTGTGTTAGGATAACACATGGCTCTGCAGAACAGTCCCAGGGCCAGGCTTGTGAAGATAGGATGGAAGACACCTACTCTGGTGGAGAGAGTGCACAAGCAGAAGGTGCAAAAGCACATGCTGCATGAAAACAGAAGGTTGGCAGTGGAGTTTGGTGAGGTGGGAGTGATGGGAGGTCTTCATATGTGTCCAGGCAGCCTATATACCTCTAATTCCAGCTGCTTGTTCTGGGTAACAGAGAAGTGGGAAGGGAGGCGAGTTGTTTCGTTGATGCAAGTCTCTCTGTTAAGTCTGGTTTTCTCTGAGGTAGAAAGTGATGCTGGTTGCTTGGTGCCTTGATTCACACATTGCTAGCAGAATGGTTGATGGGCAGTACTAGTCAGCACAACGAGCCAGCAAGGGGAGCATCATTTTCAGTGACTGGGAGAAGAGCTTCAGTTGGGTATGTTTGTGCCCCACCACCTCTTGGGAGCCTCATTCTGGATAACCACTGGGTAGGTCTTGTGCAGCACCAGTAGCCCTGGCTTTATGTGGAGATAATGAAGCCTTTTTCTATACATCTGTGCCCTTGATTGGAGCTGTAATGCTAGCAGTGTCTCAGACAACAGATACTGACTTGGGAGAAGTCTGAGGACTTGAAAGTGAGATGGTTAAGATGAAATATGAACTATGTGTTCCAAAGGGGCCAGTGATTTTAGATGCCCTACTTTTTAGGTATTGAGATGTGCAATATTTTGTTAAAATTCGCAGAGGGTTTAGAAGCTTTTACTGAAGTCAAAATAAGCACTCCTTTCTGCATTGCTTTGCGCAAAAGGAAAATAATGGGAAGAGTACATGGTCATTTGAGGGGTGAATGTTTTAAACCAGATGAACACTTTTAGCATAACAAAAAGACACATAATCACCGTAGGAGTGCTAAGATTTTAAAAGGTAAAAGGATGGTTAAACATTTCTGGGGAAATAAATATTCATGATCACAATTACAGTATAGCTAATAAAATTAGTAATTAATAATGAATTATTAATTCTTAAATACCACTGCTACTTACCACTGGAAAAGTCAATTTATAGCTCCGTATTTAGTAAGACTCTTATGCCCTACAGCAGCAGGTAACTACTAAAATATAGATCCATCATTTACACTTGCTGCTAGCAGTTGTTCTGCAGTTTGGAGAGGCGCTGTTTTCTCAAAATGCTCAGTACAGGGGTAAATCCTGTCTAGGCTTTCTCTGTGAATGCTGGTATCTGCAATGCAGTCTTTTTGGAGCATATATTACTCATTTAGTATTACATGTGCCACTGCATTGACCTTTCCCATCCCTTATTTCTGTTTCAAGTGGCTTATGCAGAGAATATCCTTGGGATTTGTCTGCTCTGTCAGTCAAACAAGGGTACAAATCTGCTTTTAAATCTTGGTTTGCCCATTTTTGCTGCTGCTCTTCTTAGAAGTATTGCTTAGGTGCAGACTTAAAGTATTGCTGGGGGTATAGTCCCATGTATTTTGTGCTGTAGAGCAGGCTGCCTATAGTCTGGGTGAGTTGGACTTAGTGCACAGGAATGTGCTATAGTTCCTGCGAGAAGCTATTGCAAGCCACTGTCTTTTCAAGCTCACTGTGGTCTTGAGCGATGTCCAGAACTGTGAAGTAGAATATGCTTGCCCAGGATCTAAATTTCTCTGTTGAACCTGTTTCTCAACCCGTTATTGTAGGTGGTGGCAGAAGGTTGCCAGAAATACTGGAAAAATGGAACTCGGATACTACAAGCTCTCCTTCCTTAGGTCTCTGTTCACTAGATATAGAAGAGCTTACCCCATTTTGCTATATGCACCATTGCATCTTTGCCTTGGACCTGCAGCAGAACAACCAGTATGTGTGATTTGCATTAGCACAGGTTAACACACAAAACAAGCACTCTCATTCAGTTTACTAAATAGCTGTATAAAAGCTTCTTGGCTTTCTGGAAATCAGAGTGCTTGTAGTTTGTCAGTAATATGCACAAGGACTCTGTCATAGATTTTTTTGAGTGGCTTAGTTTTATCACAAAGCTTTCTGTGCTACATATCACTTATATATAAATATATATATTTGCATCAGCTGGGTTTCATTTGACAGGTTTTACTTATGCAACCTATTCTTAATAAACAGCTGCTCACGAAAATCATGTTTCTTGTTCTCAGCAAGGTGGACTCAAGGAACCTGTCATTACTCTCCAATGGAATTTCAAAAAGAATTGGATAATGCAATATTGCATTTCTCTAAAAACCCTTTTATGTGTTCTCATAGAAATGAATGCCATTATAGAACAGGATAGCACAACTTGGGTGTAGTGTAGTTAAATTGTGGTGTGGTATTGCTTTACCCCAGTGTAGCCAGGTCTTAAATTGTAGCTCTTCAGCTGATTGTAAGAATTGCTCAGATTACTGTACCTATTGAGTCTGCATTACTATTGAGAACAGCATCAAGTACTGACAGCTTTCAAATTCTCTGAGGGCTTACACTTAGCCTTTATTTTCCTTCTTAGGTTAGGAAAGGGTTACTTACTCTGATACTTATTTTTTTAATTTACTGGTAAGAAAATAAATGTGTCCTCAGAACCTGGAGCTTAGTGTTAGGAGTTTACTGTGCATTGATAGTAATATATCTGTGTCTCATTTAATGTGCCGGAATTGAAATACACACATTAACAGCTTCTTTTTATTAAGATATCCCCTTGATAATAAAGTGAAAGATTACAGGTTATTTGTGACAAATCCTTTGCTAGGTATTGCATATATAACTATGCCTCAAGAAATTTATGTAAAATAGATTTCAAGAGAAAACATTTGTGTGTCAACATTTCATTTCTTTGCCATGTTGAAAACTGTGAAAACCATTCTGTTTCTGAAACAAGATGCATGTGGTGCATAGCTCACCATTTTGGAGAAGGCTGAGCAATCCATAAAATTTGGTACACATACTGTAATTGCTTTCTAAAGAAGAATGAGTATAGCATGCAGCTTAATTAAATAATGGATCAATTAAGCTATTTTTCTTTGGATTTTTTTTCCCCTGCTGTTTAGTATATATAAGAAGCAAACTTTTAGTGTGTTTATTTTTCCCAATTTAAACATTATATATATAAATATATATATAAGAGGAAAAATATTCTTTTCCTAAAATAGAACAAATACTTCAGAAAGAAACCCCAAAAACGTTTCAAGATGATTAAAGCTGTATGGTAATTTTTGCCTTGATCATGTCTTTTATTGACTGTAAACATTATTACTTCTGGACACAGTCATTGCACAAGAATGCTTTACTGACATGATTGTATTATCCAACTCCTAGAAAGATTCAGTTTTAAATTATTTCATATGCTTAGACCTAGCTTATTCATGGAGATAAACAGTTTCTTGTATTTTGGGCACATTTATATTATATACATATAATATAATACAAAACAATGGGCATAATATAAAAAAAATCAAAGAATGTAAACAATACAAAGATATGAATCTCACCTATTTATTTTTCCTTTAAAATATAAAATCTGCTGTGGGTATTATGGATTGTCATGATCCAAAACCCATGCAGAGAAGTAAACACTAATCAAGTCTTTCAAGAAGAATTAGAAATAGTTTGTTTCTCCATTTTTTTTTTATTATTTGTTTGGTTGGAGTTTTTTGGTTTTGTTCGTGGTTTTGTTTTGTTTTTTGGGGTTTTGTTAGTTTGTTTTTGTTGAGGGTTTTTTGTTTGGTTTTGGTTTTTTTTTGTTGTTGGCAGTTGCCAATCATTTCCTAAGTAACAGGTTCACCAGCGTTGACACTGATTGCATCTTTCTTCTTGTTATTCACAGCCTGGCATCTGTTGAAGGGAGATGGACAATAAAGTATTTTTGGAACTCTTAGCAATATCATTTTGAAGCCTCGTTTTAGCAGTCCTGAATGTTGAGTTCCCAGCTTGGAAGTAGAGAAGTGCACTTTGAGAGCAGAGGAGTCCTGGCATACTGTAAACCTTAGTGTGTAGTCTGTATACTTACAGGATCCCTGCACCTGGATATGTTAGTATAGGAGCATACCGTGGTCTGGATGTTACTGAAAACAGCAAGATAAATCCCTGCCTATGACATTTAGTTTCAGAAGTTCAAAATACGGTTTTAGGTCAAGGAATGTAAAAATCCACAAAACCACAGAACATTGCAGCGATACACACAGGCACTGTGGGTTATGGCTGTGTTATGCTGGTTGTGGACAGGTGTTGGTTTTACCAGAAACCGAAGTTAGCAGTCTTGAATTTCTGTATTAAAATGCAATCAGAGATGAGTCATCAGCCATGTTTTTCTTTTTAGGAGCCGTTTAGGTTCCTGGTACAGCTGCTCTACAGTTGATGCCAAACACAGTGCCAGAGCTGGCAGCTTTACTGGGAGGGGAAAAAATAAATTGAGGACCAGAAAAACTGGTTTTGTAAAGCAAAAGACTGGACTTGCAAAAGACACTCGTTTACCTGGTTTCAGCAGGGAAAGACATTAAGTAGAAACATTTGTATAAGGAGCTGGCTGTGCTTTGCAAGTGGCACAGTGTGGAAATGGGTATGTGGCTTTCCACATGCCTCCAATGCTATATACACATTCTGCACATAACCTGCTATAAAACACATGCCACCAACGCCATCCTCCTTATGGCTACAACCAAAGAAAGAGGCTTTGTATGAGCTTGTGGGGTTCCAGAAGTTTCCTTCATGTGCATTATTTTCTTGTAAGATATTGCCAAGTAGAAGCTTGACCTCAAAAACAGAGAAAACTGTGAAATGTTTCACAATAAACCTCTTATATCTCTTTCACTAAGATGTGAGGCTTCAATGCTGTATATCTTATTGAGTCGACCCAGCATTTCCTTTAAAATAATGATAGGAGCAGCTTCTCAATAAATACATGCAAG
Organism: Campylorhamphus procurvoides; assembly: GCA_013396655.1. NCBI lineage: Eukaryota > Metazoa > Chordata > Aves > Passeriformes > Dendrocolaptidae > Campylorhamphus > Campylorhamphus procurvoides. Next base: position 76,638 of record WBMV01002004.1, on the reverse strand, counting down.
TTTTTTTTCATTTCCATGAGGATTCCATTAAAAGTCCTCTAAAAAGCATAAGACTTTGTCAACATCTCTTTTGGTCTAAACTATCTCTGTCTGGTTTTGAATAACATCCATTCTTGATTATCTGTGGCTTTTAAGTTACCTTTCTTTAGGGAGATATTTTTCTCTTGGCAATACATAATTGAAACCTCTCAACTCTGCAAGACAAAATCGAATGGTTATCAGAATTCTCAAAGTGTTGATGTAATTTAGGACTCTTTTCTATTATGATCAAAGATTAGTTTTGTGTTCTCCATCAAATCCTTTGCTCCACCTGCATAATGCTGTATAGCCCAAACCAATTAGTAGGTAGAGGCTTGTAAGTGGGTCTAACTGTTCTGAATGCTCCATTTAACTTAATATTCCATGCTGTTAAGCTGTTTATCCCTGCTCTGATGTGCCTATTTACAGAAAAAAAATGGGTTGGTTTTGAGAACCCTTCTTGTATTTTAAAAATGAACTTTTGGGTTCTTATCTGCAGTTCAACTTTAAAAAAAAAAAGAGAAAGAGAGGGATAGAGAGCAAGAGAGAGAGAGACAGAGACAGAGAGAGAGAGAGAGACAGAGACAGAGACAGAGAGACAGAGACAGAGAGACAGAGACAGAGACAGAGACAGAGACAGAGACAGAGACAGAGGCAGAGGCAGAGGCAGAGGCAGAGACAGAGACAGATACAGAGGCAGGGAGAGAGAGAAAAGCAGCTCTGTCAAATAAATCAGGGGCAATTCTGTCCCTGTGTGGCATAGACCAGCCATGGAAAGCCAGGACGTGATGCTGGTCTATGTTATTTCTGATTGTGGGAAAAATGCAGTTTTGTGGCTGGTGATGTGAGTGTCCTCAAGAAGCATAGTGGCCTATGCTATGAATTTGTTTCCTCATAAACTCTTCTTTGGCAGTGAATTCAAAGGCAACGTTTCAACTGGATGAGTGTTACTGAAGATATTTTCAGGTGTACAGATATTTCTGCTAGTTTTCTGTGGGTGCTGACAGCTATGCTACTATCTAATGCATATACAGTACATTACCTGTGTTCAAGCAGCATCTGTGTGTACGCATTGGAAGATGCAGTTTTGCCCTCACTGGTGGTGGGAGTAGAAGCATTGATGTATGTTGGCTTGAACTTGGTTGTTGGACAGTGGGTACTATTTTAGAAATGTTGCATGGTGAAAAATGCAGCTGAAGGGGTACATGTGCACAGTTCTATGTGAATAGAAGCTGGGACAGCTGGTTAAAAATTTACAAGAGGCAAGCGTATATCTATTAGTCAGCACTTCTCTCCTTGATGTACCATTCTAGACATGCTGCAAGCACACATTAGGCATGTACAAATTAAGCCTTGGTGCAGATATATTTCCTATAGTGTCTACTTAGTTTTGAAACAAGATCAGTTTGGTCTAGAGAACTGTTGCTTACCTTCTGTATAAAGGAAGACTTTGGGTTTATTTTTGCCTACGTACAATTTGAAATTATGCACCTCTTCTCTGTCTTGAGCAGTGGTCACCATAATGCTATGTTCAAAAGTTGGTGGTGACATATTTATTGGAAAATCTGAGAAAGGGGACGAAAATATCAGTGAGTTATTATGATCTCAGCCATCATCTAAGTGCCAAACTGAGTGTATGCCAGGCAAAGAGACCTCCACTTGGCTGTTTGGAGCAGCAGCCAGGTGATGGCAGAGGTGTTGGTGCAGCCCTCTGCCCTCTCCTTACCTGGCTGTGATCTCCATTCACAGAGCCGGCTGGTAAAATACATACTGAGTCTTCATGATACCACCAACTCCTTTGATCTCAGCTAAGGAAGTTGTGCAGGCCAAACTATCATCTCATAAAAATCCTAAAGTAATGGCCCTTCCTAGGTTTTTGAGGGAGGTGATGTTCCTGACACAGCACACCTATGTGTGTACTACATCAAGTGAGAAGATTTTCTTGCTCTGACTAATAAGGAGCTCTGAAAATTATTTCCATCATGCAAACTGGCAAGCTGGAGTACTTCTATGTAAGAGAAATTATTATAATAATTTAGGTTTATAGATTTTTTTAAAGCAAATCACCATCATCCTGTTTTCCCCATCTTACAGGTGAAGTTGAAGCAGTGAGAGGTGAAAGCACTTGCTGCAGGGTCACAGTCAAATCTGCTTCTCTTGAGATGCAGTACAGCTCCAAAAGATGGCAACCCTGGCAGTGAAGCACTGTGTCTGCTGTCCTATGTGTCACAGAGGGAAAAAAAAAGAGTTTCAGACCCTCCATTTTATATCTTCCTTTGTGTTTCTGATTTCTGGAAGATTCGCATCCCTCACTCTTCTGAAGATTTACTTTTTCCTGAGCTGCTAAATGCCTGGCAGGTTTTTCTGACAAAGGTAGTGTGGTGTACTGAAGCAGCATTCTCAGAGTTTGCCTGCAGCTTCAATTAAGTTTAACTAAACAAGTGCTTTACCAGATGGTCACTTGTAATCACGTTACATCATCACCACTGAACTACCTCTTAGACCAGGCAACAAACCCCCATCCTTTTCTTTTGTTTCTTTCTGGAAGCATACATTGCTAGTGACATGTGTATACAGTGGAAGGTCTTGTGGGTTGTTTATTTCTTTTTTTTTATCACTTTATGTCATGTATGTCAAGAGACTTTCCCAGATATTAGCTGGTTTCCTCTCAGACAAGGAGAGGTAGGGATGGAAGGAGATAGAGACTAGAACACTGCCTTTGTCCCAACCTTTTCTGCATCACTCAGAAAGTGAGATAATAATGACGAAAAGTAGCTCCAGTCTACCTATATTGATCTGAATTGAGAGTAAATGTGGGTCAGTGTTAGATTTATTGCTCAAGTATTCAATTTTGATTATAAAGAACAGTGTGGTAGGATCAAAGGATTAAGTCATGCTAAATACAAGAGGTGGGCTCTCCAGCTACTGAAAATTCAAGTACTTATATAGAGTCAGATACATAATGTCAAATAACTCAGCAGAGAAGCTTTTCTGATGAATAATGGAGTAACACTAATTTACACCAGCTGCAGACTTCTACTCAAAAATTAACCAAAGTGCTTCTTCATTGCTGCTGGCTACATATCAAAAATAATGTTGAAAAGGAAACAGATCAGTTACAGAAAACATAGATAACAATAATACTCAGCAATAGGGAAAAATAAAAAAGCAGGGAAAATAATTAAAAGTGCAGTTCACAACTCAGAAAATAGCACTGAGGAACCACTGTGTAATTAACAAAATTCACAAAGTGTCAATCAAGTAATCTGGTTTGGGGCAGATTGAAAATAAGGGGCCATATTCTGTCCTCAGCTGCTCATATGTGATGTTGTCTCCAAGGCAGAATTTTATAATCTGTGCATGGATAACAACACAAAACAAGAGAAAGGATGTTTTAATAGTAGCCGCAAATGACAGATATGAAGCAAATCTTCTAGATTTAACGGAACTTTAATTGAGAAGGTTGGTCTTGTGTAACAACAGCAGAGTAAGCTGCCAATCCTTGAACTTATCCGCTAATAAAATATAATTGTTAACTGTTAGCCCTTATTAAAACAACATTGGTTTCTGGCCAGAGAATCATAAGCAGTTGATTGCCCAGGCATAACGGTAACAATTTCCACTAATACTCTGTTGCAGTAGTTTTAGAGGATGCAGCAACATGAGAAAGACATTCAAATGACTGTGAAGAAAAATTTATATTGCTAGTCTACCCCATAAGAAGATTGAACGGCAAGGAAATTATTAAAAAATGATCAGATTTTTGGAGTAGGCTAAGATGATGAATGAAGAATGTTTGCCTACGTTCATCTCACCCTATGAAAGGCAAAAACGTGTCTGGGTCTTCCAAACAGAGTAAATAAAAGCAAATAAAAAGTAAAATAAATAAAAAGAGAAGGAGACTGCTTTTCTAAGATCTTTGTTAAGACTAAAACTGCACATCTAACGTAATAATTTCAGTAGTGGAAGTGCTTATTGAAAAGGATGCAACTAAAACAAAGGGCTACAGTATCATATTGTTTCCTCCAGGCATAGCAGTGTACTTAAGTGTATGGCACAGTTTTCATGCAGACATTGGAAACTGTGGAGCCCACAGTGATTTAGCATGTCTTAACAATTCTGATACAATATTATTAGTAAAATTGTCAAAGGACATGAATAAGGCAAAACTTGTAGGAAGAAGCCATGTCATTTATCGTACCATTGAGTTAATGGAAAAAGCAAAACAAGCTTTTGGCCTGCAAGCCTTCCTTTGGCAAGGACTCCAAACATGACAGTCGCAGGGTACTGTCTTGTCTCCAAAATCCAGACATCTTGTTTTCTGGAACTAGGGGACTGAGATATCACTACCAAAGTCAGTAGAGGAGACCAACAGTTCTTTTGGAAAAAAAAATTCTATTCTCATTCTGAGTGATGCAACCATGGCATTTGGTTGTTTTCTTTAAAAAATTGTATAAGCTTTTTGTTATTTTCTCAAGAACTGAGAGTCATTTAGACACAAGATGATGACCTTGCAGTCTGGGGCAAAGACTGAAGTTTGTGTTGCACCGAATTAGACCTATCACCTCAGAAAAATTAGTGTGCATGGAGCTAAAAATGGAAATAGGGTTTATGTTCCAGAAGATCTGTTACTATCCTTTCCTTTACTGGTTTTGATGGAGATCTTCTGGGCTTCTAGTGCCAGAAAGCAAAACACCAGTATTTTGGAGAAGAGAGGGACATGAGCGTGCTGTATGTGGAGTCTCTGCCTGTGCCAAGGACAAGTTCCATGGTGATTTATTGTTCAGCTATAAAGAAACGTAGGACCTCAGTGGCACATCATCCTTTGCCTGCATGCTCACTGGTCGGTGCTTCTTTAATTCAGATTTAAAACTTTTCAGTGGCAGATATTCCACAACCTCCTTACCTGTAACTTACTCTAATGCTTACTTTGCATTATAATGACAAAGTGCTACCTCATATCTAGCCCATTCTTTTTCTTGCTAAAATTCTGTACTTCACAGGTAAATACAGAAAACACTAAGCTAACCAATAAATAAAATAATAAACAATAAGATAACCACCAATCTGTATCTTTTTATAGTAAAAAATTAAGCATGATCGTCTTTAGTCTTCTCTATCATTTCCTTTACCTTGGTAAGTAATATATTTAAATCTCATATCATTTTTTTGCCCATTCTTGAGATCTTAATTTTTTATGTCTTTTACTAATGTATGGTAGAGTACAGGACAAAGTACTTTAATAAGACTGTGTCTGTACTGAAACAAGGGCATTGTTCCTATTTTACTCCTGACATTTCTGATAGTACCTTTCAGAAAGACACTTGCCGTTTATGGAGCACCTGGTTTACTGTCACTTAGCCCAGACTCTGTTGCAGTCTTTGCCAATTACTGCACATTTTGTGTTTGTGTATTCTTTCTTCCTTCCTGTGTCTACTTTGTGGTCTATATCTAGATTTTCATCCTATTGATTTCAAATCAGTTCTCCACTTCATCGGGGCCATTACTGACTATAAACTTTTTGCCCAAGTGCTTCCAACCAGCTTGCTGTTTCCTACAAATTTTATAGCTGGATTCTCTATTCCATCATGCAAGTCTTTAGTGAGCTGATAAAACTGAAGCAAACCTCAGCTAGACCTTTACTGAAGTTCACTCCCAAAGTGATAGCAAACTATTAATAATTTTGAATACAGAGAATAATGCACCCACAACAGACTAAAGTAATAATGCTGTTTTCCTCTTTCACAGAGGAAAATGCCATGCTACACTACCTTAAAAGCCTTACAAAAGTCAAAATCCATCATATCTACAGATTTTCCACACTCCACAAAGCCAGTTAGAGAAGTTAATGAGTTTGGTCTGACATGATCTGCTCTTGACAAATATAAGTTGTCTGTTTCTTTTCAGCTTATTATGCTTGAGAGGATTAAAAACTGATTATTAATAATTTATTACAGTATTTTTTCAGGTGTCAATGTAATGCTACCTTGTCTACACATCTCCAGATTCCTGTTTTTTACAACTTTTTAAAAGCTGTTCACTTTTATTTGTCTTTCCTCAGGCTTCTGGGATCTCACTATTCTCTGTGAGTTCTTGAAGACAATCACTAATGGTTTGAAGATTGCTCTAGCTAGTTCCTTAAGCACGTCAGGTTGAGTTGCATCAGGCCCTACTGATTTCAATTCATCTGACTTATTTAAATACCCTGCTCTATCCCTACTATTGCCTGTGTTTGTCTCCTCTTGCTCAAGCTATTTTTGCTAAGCATTTTCTGCGAAGATAGAAATATAGCTATTAAACACTTCAGCCTTCTCTGTGTCTATTATTATCTGCCTTTATCAGTCTTTATTATTACCTGTATCTGGAGCTTTTTCCTGTTGCCTTTAAGCTTGAAGAATCTGTGATTAATTTTATGCTGTAGCTTCTCAAGGTGTATTCCAGGCCAGCTCTTGACTTGTTCTACACATCTACTGATGCGTATAGCCTATGTGCATTCAGAGTGCAGACTGACTAAAGTGTGTCTATAGTGCAAATGTATTCACTGAGTATGCAGTCTAGAGTTTCTCCCCTCTGCCATTGCACACTTTATATAGTTTGACATATCAGACTTCCTCTGACTGTTTGGAAATTGTACCCAAGACCATTGGATTGTCTAAGATACAACTGGGTTTCTCATTTGGTCTGCATACTTTCTTCCTGTGCACAAAGGCAGCAAGATGGAAATATGACATGGGAATTCACAAGTGATTACAATAAATCTGTAGTTTTCAGAACTCTGTGTTCAGGCTGCCATATAATAGGGATACTGGTGAATGGTATTATCTTCTTCACCAACTTGAAATCCAGAGGAGAGCAGCTTCCAGTGGCTACTAGGACAACTCCTTAGGACTCTATATAAAGGAAAGACTTTTATAAAGAAGAAGAAGATGAAAAAAAAGAGTATAGTGCTTGCACAATCTTAAATAGCAATGTCCTTCAAAGTTACCTTTTTAACAAAAGATTTTCAGAGTTATTATTGGAATAGTGATTTTATTTGTCTTGAAAAGGCTAGGAGATATGGGATAGTTTACAAGATACTTAATCCACTGTGGTTGTGTAGCAGAGCTTTGGGAAACCACACCATAATAATTGAGAATTCTGTGAAAGGAAAGGTTTAGTTTGTCATTATTCACTGGAAAAGTGAGAGGTGTTAGATGGCTGGTAGTGACTTCTGAAAGAATATCAGCCAAACTGCTGCATCAGAGTTTGTTCTGTGGACATGCCATGTAGTCTCTGGGCTTCCTCAGGGCTTATCTTCAGCACTGAGAAGAGAGTTGCTGAATGAAGTGGAACTTGCTCTGCTCAGTCTTCCTCTGCTTTGACTCCATGGAAACCATCAGAGAAGCTTCTGCTCTGACAGTGGGGTGTGCTGGTCCTCTGGATTTGTCCTGACACATTTGCCCTCTTGGATCAGAAATTCTTAGAAGACTTGTTTCTTTTCTGATGTGAACAACTGTTCATCAGATGAAATAAAATGCTAGTCAAAAGAATGCACATTAGGCATTCCCCGATTGCAGTAGGAAGTGTGTGGCTTTTTTTTCTACTGGCTTGTCCTAAGCCACCACAGTTCTGGAGGGACCTGCCAGGACTTTGCACCCCTGGATATTGGCCTTTTGCTGTGTAAAATATGTAAATATTAACCGGGGAGTTGATTCAAAAGATGTTATCTCAGGAAGGACTTTATGGAGGTATTACTAGAGTTTTTCGGTCTGGTAGCATTGCCTGGAGGCCTGTATCAGTGCTCAGGAGTGTGCGTGTGTAGGTAGTAGCAGGAGAGTTCACTGCAGCACAGGAGATAGAATAAGGCCCATTAAATACATCATATTACTAACAGCAACGTTATTCTGTACTTGAAGTGTTGACAGTAAAGCAGAATAGAATCCCCTTTTATTTTTAAAGCTGTGACAGATTAGGAGACAAATCTATATGCAGCTGTATCAATTTGTTACTTTCATTTTTCTTAGTAAAAGCAATTTTCATTGCAGAGCTGTCCTGTGACATTCTATAAACTCCACTGAGACTTCATGCTGCACTGAATTAGCAGGCTGTCAAGCCTTGAGAATCATCCATTCAGACAAGGCTTTCACAAAGAGTGAACTATTTCTTAGCCAATAAATTCGTGTTTCTCAAGAGTCTGTAACAGTCACGCATTGAAACTGAGAAAGGGAGTAGCACCTACATATCTGTCTTACATCAGTGTCACTTGTACTCTTGAAAATTAAAAATTATTGGTTTAGTCATTCAAAAATGTCCCTGTCTTACAGTAAGCAGTTGTTGGTCGAAAAAAAGCTCAGAAATCAACTGGAAAATCTTATGCATTGGAGTTCTGCAGAGAGGTCTGCTCAGAGTCCTGGAGTTTTTTGCAGGACACAGGTGTAATTTTCAGGCATCTGGCTGGTGAAATGCAATTTCTGACAAAGGGATGCAGTGGAAGTCTAAGCTCACAGAGTGACTCGCAACACAATTTTAAATAAGGTAGTCTAGAGCTGAAAGGCAGTGCGTGTAAAGGAAGGTATGGAAGCTATGTGAGACCAGATGCATACAAGTGTAATTTTGCTTCTGCAGGGTCAGAAGCTGGATATGTTATGCTGAAGTCCAGATGAAAATAGGCAGGACCCAGCTTTTAAGTCAGGATTGAGGGAAAATCCACAAGTTAATGCAGAATGCTACACACACCGTGTGCTCTTGTGGCTTGTGGTCTGAATTTGCACCACACACAAATTCAATTTGAAATTGAATGTTAACAGCAGCACCCTAAGATTTCCATTTGAAACATTGTTTTCTATTGCCTTGTGTCATCCGGAGGTTTTTTGTGCGTGGGGGAGGGTGGGGAAGAGGGCAGTAGCTGCTTTTAGAAGGAGGTAGTTTTAGTGGTCTGGGTACTATTGGGTTTAAAATGGTAATGGAATCAATAGAAGACCCACTCTATGAGCGTGAGTGCATGGTGAACAGGAAAAATACCTGATTGCCATAGGGACCTAAGTTAGCATCTTAGCTCCCTTCTCTGGGAGCCTCGCTGCCCTCATATGTGGTGGGGCAAGCTGTCTGCACTGGTTTGCAGGGATCCTGCCACATCTGCAAGAGAGTGGGATGTAGGTTCTTAGAGAATGCAGTAATTATAGAGTTCACTAAAGATTTAAGCACCTTGTCCAAAAGCATGAATTTCTACTCCATAGTTGCACTCTTTACGTGGCATAGGTTGACCTGAGAAACAGAAGCATGGAGACCTGGTTCTGTCAAAGTCTATGTTTCTGACTGAAATGAGGAGCACAAAACCATGGTGATGAATCCTCTATAGAATTGCATCTTTTCCTCTTCCTAAATATGCTGCAGTTCTTGGCATTTGTAGAGTTGTGGTTTTGTTTTTCTGAAAGTCCTTGTCAGAAAAGGACAAGGGCAGAGTAAAACATGTAAGCACTCATATGATTAAATACTTGATCTAGTCTGTGTAAATCTTTTACCTTAGTTAAATAACTGTTTGGAAGCTTTGATAGCTTACAATGTGAAAACATGAATTCAGGGCTATGAATGAGATTCTGAAAGTGACTAGGGAGATGCACAGGCCAAGAGCTGTATTTCAGACCTGTGCCACTCCCAAAGGGTGCCAAGTTAGCAAACACTCAGAATTCTTGAGTACTGCTAAGGTATGTAAGTGTTTCCCAACAGTGCTGAAGTATGTTCAAGTATATGAATAAGATAGAGTCAGATAAAAAATTTAAAGAACCCTGCTTTACAGCACTGGTGAAACTTTATGAAACACAAAGATATTTTCCTCCATATTTCTAATAATTTTATTTATTGTTTAAAGCACCCATACTTTTGTAAATAAATACATTAATAAATGCAATAGTATTGAAACATTTACTCATGTACAATTACATCAGCTGTGTTGAATAGTCAGTATGGTTACAAAGTCTCTACAGAAAGTCTCTATTAATAGCTAGTAGTATTATCACATTGTCTCAAGCATATAATAATTTTCAGCATGAGATTTGCAAAACTGATCATTCCAAGCCAGAAGAAAATGCCCAGATCAGTAAGACAATATGGAATGTATGTTTTTCTCCACTGAACCAATGCTGCAGAAACATGTCTGGCATACAGCTGAAAGGGGAAAAAACCCCTGCCACTTAAATGAATAGAAGAATTGTTATCTTGGAGCTCTTGGAGCTTTAGAGACCCTTTTCTCATGATGGACCTTCAGCAATAAAAGCAGGACTGAAATTGCAGTTTTTAGTGAACTAGATGAGTTGGTAATTGCTTGTGTATGTGTGAAGGTGTTTTACGTATTTTGTACAAATTTTTATTATTTTGATTAGATTAAGAGGGATGCCTAGGTATCGGGAGCCAGGTGTATTAGCTTCATTGTTCCGCCTAAGAGAGCAGCTGTAAATTTTACATATCAATTTGTTACTATAGCATCAGGAGCTATGCACCTACATCTGCTTGCCTAAGCTGACTGCCATCACCTGTGATTCAGTATTTATCTTACTCTTTCATGTGCCTCATATAATTGCACATATGCACATACTAAAAGTTTTCGATTTCTTTTTTTAAAAATTTCTGTGAGCTTGCTAGTTAATTTGAATCTAATGAAGATTGAGCTTTGTTTACAGTAAGATGTGTAGTCATCAATGCATGTGGTCAAGGTTTGTTTGCTCAGCACAGAGCTCAAGGAGCTGTTTGCATCTTTCCCATAAGTCCACTATCTTTAATGTGATCTCTCAGTCTTTTTAGCTTCTGTCATCTTCATGTCCCTTGATGAGACAGAGTTTACACTTACAGTGTACCCAAGCAGTTTTCCTACCATCATGAGTCCACATTGTTAGTTTCAACATCCTCTGTTAGAAGGATGTGGGGAAGAGCTGTTACCTGACAAATAAATCACTGTAGCAATGCGGCAGTGGAGAAACACACACACATACACACAGAAATTTGGGACAAGGAATATTTACAACTAACAACAACAATTTTATTAACAGAAGGCTTCTCTTTTATACTTTTTCTTATCTGTCCATGCATACACGTCACATTCTATTAGCCAAGCATTTCTGTCCATGAGTCTTAGACCATCTTCTGATCATCACATCTGTCCTCATGCTGGTAAGACTCAAAACACATCTTGTTTTTCTCAGTTGTTTTTCTTCTTTCTTCTACTTTCCCATGCCACTGCAAGGCCATAGGTATCTTCTTCTATGCTTTCCTATGCTCACAACTGCACCCTTTCAATGCCAAAGCTGTCTTTGGCCCAGAAGTCTTTCACAAAGCAACAAGCTTCCTTTGTGTGGTGGTGTTTTAGGATACACACCTAGAAGTCTGACAATTGATGGGTTAAATGTTTGGCCCTTATTTGATGTATCAATCCAGTTTGAAGATTTCTAAAGGTTTGTCTGAATTTTACACTTAAAAGTTAAGAAATGTGCAGTAATTAGAATGGACAGTGTTTCAGTAATGCATTGAGTAATGCATTCAGTATGAATTGAAGTTATATTATTACTGATAAATTTCTGTTTTATATTTGGTTGTCTTTCGGGGAACAATTGATCTTTCAAAGCCTCAGAGAATGTGTTAGTTCCAGGTGCATGCACGATCTGCCATGTCCACATGGTTCACTGTGGCTCAAAGTGGAGCTGGTGCAGACAGGTAACAAAATTGCAAGCAATTTGACCAGGCTAGAGTGGATGCTTTGGACTGTTTGTACTTCCAGCAGTTCAGCTTTAAAGAGAGCAATTCTCTTGTGCAGTCAAGGTTACAATGAAAGTTATTAATTTCTGAAAAGATGATGAGAACTGGACAAGTGAAGAGAGTTGTCCACTGAGGAGTCTATTTTTGTTTTAATGGTGCTCTTTTGAAACAAACTGAAATCTGAGTAGCTTTGAGCTCTCCATTTTATAATGGTGAAGGCTAGTACAGTACCCTTGGGCTCTTCTCAGCAGCCATCCTTTGTTTTCAGTAGTTCCTGCCCCTATGAAAGTGTAGCATGGCCCATAATGAGTAAAATGTCTACATTCTGCATATACCTCAGGTAAATTAACGCAGTGGTCTTGTAGTGGGGTCACAGAATCATGGGATGGCTGAGGTGAGAAGGAGCCTTTGGAGATCATCTAGTCCCAGCCCGCCTGCTCAAAGCAGTCAACTAGAGCCAGTTACTTAAAATACTGTTCAGCTGGGCTTTGAGTATCTCCAAGAATGGAGACTCTATAGCCTCTCTGGGCAACCTTACTAGTGTTGACCATACTCACAGCAACATAACGTTTTTCTTGTGTTTAAGCATTCCTTCCTGTACTTCAGTTTGTACCTGTTACCTTTTTTTACTGTTCCTGGATACTGCTGAGCAGCATCTGTCTTCATCTCCCTTACACCTTAATGAGGTATTTGTATACATCGTTAGGACACCCTACCCTGAGCATTCTCTTTTCCAGGCTGAACAATCACAGCTCCCTCACCCTCTCTTTGTGTGAGGGATCCTTCAGCTCCTTAGTCATCTTTGTGGTCCTGTGCTGGACTCACATCATGTTTTTCTTGTACGGGGAAGTCCAGACCCTTCTTTCACACATTGTATGCTTCTTTTTTATGTTTTAGTTGGAACCTCTTTGTGCATCCATGAAGGCCTTCTGCAACCTCCTTTGCTTACCTTACTGCAAGGACCATCCCTGGATTTGGAAAACATGATCTTTGAAAACTCCCTCAAGAAAATTCCCTCATACCGTACTGTGGAACAGAATTTACCTTAGGAGCTTAACCTAATTTGCAAGACTACTATTTTCCTTTGTGCCTCAAGGAACCATCTGCATATTTTACTGGTATCTTTCAAGCAACCTCAATGAAACAAGGCACCCAGCTGACATTGTATCCCAGCTCTATGGTGACTGGGGTATTCTAAGGATTTAGAATAAAATAGTATTGCTTATCTTCTCAAAGGCAAAATGAATAGCTGTATTGACATCTCGACTTTTCACATAGCTAAAAAGTAGGTGATTAAGGGCTTGGCTTCTGCATTTCTTTTCCCTGTCAGATATTGGATTATTTTCTCCATTTTTCCCTCAGCCTCTTTGTTTATGCTATATCATCATTTTGGCACAGCAAGGCTCTATTTAAAATTTGTAGTACGTTCTTTCCACTTAAATACATTGTGTCGAAATTTCCATGCGAGTGAGAATCTTCACAACACTACATTTTATAGAATTATAGAATAATTTGCATTGGAAGAAACCTTTAAAGGACATCTAGTCCAACTTCCCTGCAATGAGCAGGGTCATCTTCAATTAGACCAGGTTTCCCAGACCCCAGTAAACTTGACGTGGAATGTTCCCAGGGATGAGGCATCTGGTATCTCTCTAACCAACCTGTTTGGGTGCTTCAGTACCGTCATCATAAAAAAATTTCTTGCTTGCACTTCATCTAAATCCACCCTCTTTTAGTTTAAAACCATTACTCATTGTCCTCATCTTTCTTATAAACCCCTTTTACTGAAAGGACACAAATTTTTTCTACTATTGCTTACCTTTTGGGATTCAATCTTGATTTCCCTATGGATTAGATAGGAAGTTTGTAAATTTGCACTGTGTACAACTTCCCTTTTGTCTGAGGTTAAATGCAGCTGCCTGATCTGGATAATTGTGTCTTTGCTCCCTGCTCCTGATTCTTAACTACAAGAATTGATGCTGTTCGCAAATTTTTGGGGAGTGATCCCGTGGATTTGTTTTCATGCATGTTATCTTCTTTTGAAAAGGCTGGAGCAGCGTGGCATCCTGTGGAAGAAAGGGGAGAGCCAGCCTGCACTTGGCAGGCTACACTTAACTACTCTTTGGCACTGAAGGGCTATATTGGGTTGACCTCAGCTAGCTGCCAGATGCCCACTCAGCTGTCCTCTTAACTTCACCTCCTCAATGGGACAGAGGAAGAAAATGAGTTAAGAAACTTTGTCCATGGAGATAAAGACAAGGACAGTACTTACCAAATACTGTCATGGACAAGACAGACTCACAAACTTTACTTGGGGAAAATTAATTCAATTTATTTACAATTAAAATTGATTTAGATGCTGAGAAACAAAGGACAATTAAAACACCTCCTTGGGGTGTTAGGGTCTTTGAGGGGTTCCCTACAGGAGAATCACAAATTATGCTGAGTTGGAAGGGACCCACAAGGATCATGAAGTCCAACTCAACCCTGTTGTGCTCACTCAGGGTTCCAACACCATATGGATCATGATTATGATGGCTGAGGTCACTTGGTCTGTTCAGCTCGGAGAAGGAGAGACTGAGGAGACCTCATTGCAGCTATAACTTCCTTGTGAGGGGCAGGCACTGATCTCTTCTCTTTGTGACCAGTGACAGAAATCGCGGGAGTGGCCTGAAGTTGTGTCAGGGGAGGTTTAGATTGGATATTAGGAAAAGGTTCTTCATGCAGAGGGTGGCTGGGCACTGAAACAGGCTTCCCAGGGAAGTGAACACAGCACCAAGCCTGACAGAGTTCAAGAAGTGCTTGGACAATGCTCTCAGGCACATGGTGTGACTTTTGGGGATGGCCCTGTGTGATCATTGAGTCCAACTCAATGATCCTTGTAGGTTCCTTCCAATGCAGCGTATTCTGTGATTAATTACGTTTTCCCACTCACAATCAAGTTGTCTCCTACGTATTGAACTCTGAGAGTATGTTTATATATGTTACATTTTCACTATTTGAAAGCAAGCATTAATAGGTGTTGCTCAGTGTAGTAAAACCATTGCACTTCATTTGTAGTTACCTGTCAAAGTTTTTTTACAAGAGCTTTATAAATCTGTCTATCATATAATAACTTTTTCATTGGCAAATCACTTCTTTCTGTCAGGGAGCAAGGTGGAATGATAAAAGCTTCCACAGTTTGATATATGAATGGAGAGCATAAGTGAGTTTGCCCATTAACAGAAGGAAATAAAATTTAGGAAAAACTACATAATCACAGAATGGGCCATCTTACAAGGGATCCCAGTGGGTCATCTGGTCCAACCTCCCTGCTCAAGCAGGTTCCCCTAGAGCACATTGCACAGAAATATGTCCAAAGGGTTTTTGAATATCTTCAGGCAAGGGATATTCCATATCCTCTCTGGACAATCTGTTCCAGTGCATGATCACCTACACAGTAAAGAAGTTCTTCCTTGTGATCAGGTGGAATTTCCTGTGCATCAATTTCTGCCCATTGCTTCTTGTCCTGTTTCTTAGCACCACTGAGAAAAGCCTGGCTTCCATCCTCTTGACACCTTCCCTTTAGATACTTTCAGACATTGATGAGGTCTCTTCTCAGTTGTCTCTTCTTGAGGCTGAACAGGCCCAGCTTCCTCAGCCTTTCCTCGTAAGAGAGATACTCCAGTCCCCTAGTGAACTTCTAATCATCTTCTAATCATTGTCCCTCTTGGGCACAAGGACACTTCTGGCTCATGGACAGCTTCTTGTCCACTAGGATCCCCAGGTCCTTCTCTACAGAGCTGCTTTCCAGCAGGTTGGTCCCCAGCATTAAATTTATAAAATTTAAATAGAGATGGGGGAAAAAGAATGTGAAATAAAAATTGGAATGTAAGACAGGGATTAAATGTGTCAAATTCCCACTGGAAACTGTAGAATTGTGACAGTTACATGGACTCTGTCTCAGGGGTAAAACAAAATCAGTTTATCATAAACACATTTCAACGTATATAGGGTTATTATAATTAAGAGACTGGGTTATGCTAAATGGGGATTGATCATGGTAATTAAGAGAATACAATATGCTAACTAGGGGGGAAGCAGGTATCTAGAGTTAATCCATTATTCATGAACACAAGGGTAGAGGGAACAATATATGGGGCCAGGTGGGTTTCCGTTTGGGACAGGGAATACACAAAACTGCACATCCTGTCAAATGCAAATGGAGTCTCTGCAGGTTCCAGAGATGAGTCAGTGTCAACAGGATGGATTAGGATTAGGATTAGTTCTTATTTCCTTGGGAAGCCTCCTGCATTCTGGTATTTTTCAGTTTTGTATTCCTACATAGAATATATGGACACAGTTAACTAAGTACTTCCCTGAATGATGATTATAAGCCTGCCTGAATCTGTATTTGAAGGCTGTGTGTGAAGTTTGCCTGAAAAAGCTTTGCTTTCTTTCTTCTAGAGTGGCTTGAATTTGAAATATGCACAAGAAATAATCTTTGTAATATTTTTTCAGTATTTTGCAAACTGCAATCAAGAAATTACCTCAAAATAAACAGCATATTTTCTAATCCACCAGTGCACAGACAGAAGACTTTCCTAACACGTTTACCATGTGTTTCTGAAACAGAAAATGTGTGCTAACAGACAAGAGTTAATAGACACCTTAAAAATTTTCATATAAGCTAGAAGTAAAGTAGAGATGCATGATCACCCAAAAACCAAACAAACAAATAAGCCTAGACAATTTACTGTAAGTGGGCAAAATACCTTCAGGATTCAGGATGTACATTAACAAGATAAGCAAATATTAACTTATTTTTCTATGATTCATAACATTTTAATACAAAAAGTATAGTAAGGAAGACAAGCCAAAGTTAGTTAGGTATTCATCAGATTGCCTTGTAGAGAGGGCAACAAAATGAGCCTCCTATTGATATGATAAGCAAACATAAATGCATAATTTTCCTGGTTTGCAAATTTTCTATGTAAAATGCCATTAGAAAAGGAATGAAAAACTAATGCAATTTCAGGTGTATTAGTTTTCACAGGCCTTAAAGCGAATTCTAAGAATAAACCCACAACAAAACAGCCAAAACCCAGTCTTCCCTATTGTAGCATCAACAAAAGGTTAAAGGATTAGATGGGAGGTTTAATACACTGCACTTAGTCAAAGGCCTTATGGAGTAATAATAGAATTGGAAAGGCTCTGTGTGAGTTGGGAAGATCACTGATGACCAATCCATGGTCCTGCAGTGAAGAGCACATGGGGTGAAGAGCACCACGAGCTCTCACAACAGAACAGTGTAGCCATAGCCACTCACTAGTTGTGGAGCTTCTTTGCAGTTTGGTCTGTAGGAGAAACCATTTCTTTGTGCTGTTATCATCCAGTGAGCCCGCAGCCTGGGGACTTGGTCTGATATGAAGATCTATGTCAAGTGCACACTTTTAACCTTTTGAAATTTCAGTCTCAAATAGTCACAGAAGGCAACTGGGAGGGAGAATTATTTCACCACAGTTCTCTTTACACTGAATCACTATCTAAATCACTCAGGCTTTTAGCACCAGGCCTCTGTTATTTTCCTTGTTAGCATACATCACAGCCAGAAAACAGAGATTTTTTATTGCCTTTAAGAGCACAGCACTTAAGAAGAAAGTTAACTGCAGCAACACATCATGGAAAAGGGATTATTTATTGTAATGTATACCTCATCCTTTCCATTATGTGGAAATCCTAGTGTAAATTTGTTCACTATGCAAGTATTTGAATTCTTTGGGTCTTTACAGAAGCTAGATTAGTGTTTGTCATGTTACAGAAGTTGTGCATGCGGTTTACAGCACAAAGAGGGGTGTAGCAGGGTATCTGTGTTATGATTGCAGTGTGGTGTGGATATTGCTAAATGGACTTTAATCAAGTCTCCCAGTTCCAGCCTGCCCTCCAGAGCCCAAAGCTGAGTAGCTGAGTGTACTGACCTTCCATGTATTTACTGTGCTGCTAAATTGGGGTTTGCAGCTGGTGTTAATGCTACAATGGTGAGACTGCAGTACAGACAGAGGGGAGGGAAGGTGGGGCTTAAATCCAGGGTTGTCTAGATTTATGGGGCACCCATACTTATATAAAGATTTAAAGAAATATTTTCTAGCTGCATCTGCAGATGTATTTAGATTATTATGTCTAGTTTTGTATTATAACTCTAAATGAATATATTGACATAACTTGGCCCATGAATTAGATCCCTCCATGGACTCAGAGACAAAAAATTGCGGTTTTTTGTTACAATTTCCCCTGGAAATATTTTGTACAATTGCTAAATTTTCATTTGATCATAATGTGACAGTTCTGCTATCATTGTTGCTCCCATCAGCAGCCCAACTATGCAACAGAGATGCTAAGACTGTTGCTGGCACTAACACAATGAACATAGAAAGGCTCAGCTTTTAGTTTCAGGCAGCCTCCCCCTTCCCATGGGTTGGTAATTATTGCAAAGGTTATAAAGTTCACTTTCTCAGTTATTTGATACGACTTTTACTGACATCAATTTAACTCTGGCAGCCAGGATGCTGTAGAGGAATGCAGGGTGCATTGGATACGCTCTTAGCTCTATCAGCAGCAATGCCTGATAAACTGACCAAGCCTTTATGCATTTCTATGCCTTCTTTTCTGTACCCGTAAAACCCCTTTTGCAAAGATGAACTCCATGACACTGCTAAATGTGTTTTGAAACAATTGATGACAACACATAAAACCCTACTCTGTAAACCAGGAAATGTGTTAAGAAGCATCTAGACAGTATTATATCTTGCGGCTTCTAAAAACTTAGTGAATTCTGATTTCCAGCTCTGTTTTCTTCTCCCACAACTATCTCTCTTTTTGCAATGAGTTTTGCGCTTTGTCACCTTGGGATTGACTTGCTGATAAAACAACAGATGAAGGTAGTGACCCCCTACAGCTGGATGTCTCAGGTGTGCAATAATCCATGATGACGCTGAACATGGCTGGAAGAAGCTCTTCCTCATTCTGGCATTCTCTGCTCTGGAGTTTTTCTGTAAATTAGAAAGGCTAGAAAGCCCTTGAGGTCACGATCCTGCACTGTCTTTGCTAGATACACAATAAAGCTGGAGAAAATAACATTTACATTAAACTTAGTAAATTGTCCAAGGTGAGCTCACAGAGCTACCAGACAAAGCAATGAAGTCTACAGTAGGAAATGTAGACTGTCTGTAGAGCTTCAAATCACTTGGTTTACCATCTTTTCTGATAACTGAGTTTGACAGAATTGGAATAAAAAGTTTCACAGCAAAGTGATCAAAAGGATAAGGCTTCATCCAGGGCTGCAAGATGCTGAGCAGGTCAGTAAAATCTGTGTATATTAAGTTCATTTTATTACCAACTTGCTTTGTCTGTTTAAAAAATGAAATTTGAAAGTTATGTTTTCTTAAGTTCAAAAGCTGAGATGAATAAAGAAAGATCATAAAGCCTGGTGACAAGGCATTCATTTGGGAACCATAACTTTCTTTTTCATTCCCTACTCCAGTAAGTCCAGGTACTTGTGACCACACTTTGTGATGGTTATGGTAGTCTCGTAGAAGCAGATGTTGGGATTCAGATCCCATCATGTAAAAAGAGGATTTATCCTGAGTCTGTCTAATTCTGGCCAAATAGAACCATTTTTTATACTCCCTTCTCTCTTTCTTTCATTTGTTCTTCATCCTTCCCATCCTCAAATAATTTGACAGATGAAAATGAAAATTGACAAATAATACTTGTTGCCTTGAAACAGCATTGCTGAATCAAAAAGCTAATCACTGAAAAAAATAAATGACTAAATACAAGATTCTGCAGGGCTTGTAGGGTACTGATGTTTCAAATCTGGAGTCAGCAGTGACAACTACTGAAGGACAATTGAGGTTATAAATGCTCTTGACATAGTACTAGTATTCTGATTCGGTTAGTGAGAGATGCTTCTGCCCAAATTAAGGTGCAAGTGAAACCACATGCCAAAGTCAACAGCAAGGGGTTTTTTTAACACTATATGTGAGGTAGAGAGATAGAAAGGAGGAGAAAGAGGAGAGAGAAAGATAGAGTATCAAGTAGAAGATTAGCTGCCACCCATGGATCCAGAGGTGCCTTATTGGTCCTTCTTCGCCCTGGGCTTCTTGGTAGTGAGGGGCTTCAAGTTGTTCTTCTGGAAGTACCAAATTTATATAGCCCAAGTTTTGGGTATCCACTGGGTGGTCACAGATGCTGTTCGCATAACTTGGGGTGATATGTGTATGAGCAGTTGCTTCCTTTTTCACAGTTTGCCAAAGTGGAATTTTTGTCCACATGCATTAACCAGGATACGCTAACCAGATGCTTCCACCAGGCCTGGAATTAGCACCTTCTTCTTGCACGTTCCTCCCTTCTGTGCTTATCTCAATTTCCCACCGTGGTGGCTTACTTAATAGCAAATTCCTTCTGTGGCCCTGATGGTGTTTGACACAGGCAACTTAAAGAGCACTTGTGTTCTTTTAGTCCCTAGGCCAAGGAACAGTTCAAAATGTTTGAAGCCATTTTGCAGAAAGAGGGGGGACTTTTTTACCTTGCCTTATGCTGGTGCTGCTGGGGATGTGGGCTCAGCACATCCTGCTCCTGCTTGCTTCTCTAACTCCCCACCACTTGGAAAAACATAGTTGGTGTCATGGTTGGGCTGTTTAGGAAGTGCACTGGGATTCACAGTCAGGCAGACTTTTCAGTTTTTTTCTTTTTTATTGCTTCTTGTCTTGGGCTGATGTTCCACCTCATGGTTGTCACTGCTGGTGTTAGAAGTTATCCCAGCATTAGGAGCAGCTGCAGGATTTTCTGGATGAGAAACACTCCCTCTTTACTGCCTTGTAGATGAATGCCAGTGAGTCCCCATGCTTGGCATTCAGACCTGCTTTGCTGAAAATTCACAGTATCAACCAACAGCGGAGGAGGGGTGGGAGGGACAAGAGCAGCTGAATTCACAGCAGGTCATTGCTTTCATTTTTGACAACAGTATGCAAGGAATCCACAGATAGTTTAGGAAGCTGCATTTACTTTAAAAAAAGGAGGGGGAGGGGAGTGAGGAGGTAGACTAGGTAATTCAAATTTACTGCATTACCGATTTACTGTCAGTTAACCTTAGTAACAGTTATTTAGCTGTTTTTTTTCTCAGAAAATAAAGAGGAGAAAGTTTTAGAATGTAGATTCTGAAACCAGTCAAAAGTGCAAAACTATTCACCTGAACAGGCAAGAGTCTTAGGGTTTTTTTTGTTTTGTTTTGTTTTTGTTGGTTTGTGTGTGTGTGTGTGTATTTATTAATTTATTTTTATTTTTTTTTTATTTCCTTAATGCAACAATTTCACAAATGAGGGTCAGAAGTCACAAATATCTCCTGATGCCTCTGGTAAAATTAGTCTGAATGTGAGTGTGAAGGAATAACAGAGATTTATTTAATTTAGAGATTCCTGCCTGCAGGAGTTCAGTGAAGCGGAGTGGAGACTTATCTCCACTCTGAAAGTATCTTCTGGCAGCTTGACAAAGTGCCTTGTGTCCACAAAGGAAACGGGAATGTGGTAAGGAGCCTGAAGATATCAGCAATA
This sequence comes from Campylorhamphus procurvoides, assembly GCA_013396655.1. Classification (NCBI taxonomy): domain Eukaryota; kingdom Metazoa; phylum Chordata; class Aves; order Passeriformes; family Dendrocolaptidae; genus Campylorhamphus; species Campylorhamphus procurvoides. The sequence continues at coordinate 55,306 of WBMV01002004.1, read as the reverse complement.
GCGAAGTGTGCACTTGACCTGAAGTTAGATCCTGGGGTGCCTGTATATGCTCTTACTGTTTAATCATTACTTTTATGCCTTGTGTGGAATCCCCCTAACTGATTTAGTAAGTAAAGTCTTTCTAACTTGCTCTTCTTCAGTGGGATGTTCAAGAGAAAGAGCATAACACATTGATTGCTACTGCAAACTGAATTAATCTTTATTAAGTAGATTTCAGACAGCATTGTCTAGATCTGAATGAAAGGATATGTTGATTTAAAAAATGTAAGTGAATTTCTTAGATACATGCACCACTCCATAAATATTCCTGTATCATTTCTCAGTTAGTGTAGTAAAAATGTGTATGTCAAAGCAGAGAGGAATCTTGGTCTGAGTTGTACTGATATCAGGTTGTAATATAAAGATACTCCAGCAAAAAGGGATAATTTGCTACGAATATTTTGTCCTTTAAATATATGAATATATTTCCAAAACCAGTCTTCCTCCAAGTAATCTTTACCAAGAATTTTATACTCGGCAACATTTCAAAATGTTCATGATGACTTCCTCTATCCTTTTCACAGACTTTGTTAGAACATGCTATTTCTTTTGATTTTTTTTTTCCTTTACCTAATGGAGAAGTCATTTTGCCTGCTTAATAGTATAGCAATGAAGTATTGCTTCAGTGTGTAGTTTGTGCTTTAAAAAGAGTTGATATAAAGGCATTCCTGAATGGTTTCAGTGCTGCATTTTGATCATAGCAGATCCTTCTGTTTGTATATTTGGAGTTGGGAAGAGTATGACTTTTTTGGTAGATTATGTGTTTAATAAGTAAATGATCTTGATGTTTTGGTTGAAACAACGTTGTTCAAGCTTGTGAACAGCATGTGACTCATGGGCTGTTTGAGGCTTTCTCTTCTGGCAAACAATTCTGAAGGTCTCCTTGCAATGTCAGACCTCTACTACAAAATGCTGTGCACATTGTAGCAGCCACTGAACAATCATGTGCTCTGACATGCACCTCCTCATCTGAAGTGGTACCATGATGTTGGCCAAGGTTGCCATCAACAGTTTGTTCTGTGTTGTTTTTGATCCCTTTGATGACATATAAAAGTAGCTCATATTCACAGTGAGTCAAGTGATACTGTATTAACACGCCCCACGATGTGGTTTCTCAGCATGAACAGGTCTGTGTATTTTAATTCTCCGGAAAAAATCTTTAATGAGTCTAATAGGTCTTATGCTTTGTTATGTGTGGCTGCTAAGAAAACATGAGCACCTATTCTTTTTGTTATCTGTATGGGAGGACTTCAAGGTGCTGGTGGATGAGAGGCTGGACATGATCCAGCAAGGTGCTTATGCAGCCCAGAAAGCAAAACATGTCCTGAGCTGCATCCAAAACAGTGTGGGCAGCAGGTCAATAGAGGTGATTCTGCCCCTCTGCTCTGCTCTGATGAGATCCCAGTATTGGAGGGCTGCAGCCAGCTCTGGGGTTCCCAGCACAGGAAGGACATTGACCTGTTGGAGTGAGTCCAGAGCAGGGCCACCAAGCTGATCAGAGGGATGGAGCACCTCTCCTTTGAGGAAAGACTGGCAGAACTGGGTTTGTTCAGCCTGGAAAAGAGAAGGCTTTGAGGTGATCTAATTGTGGCCTTCCAGTACTTGAAGGGAGCCCACAAGAAAGATAGAGAGGGACTTTTTACAAGGGCATGTAAGAGGGGCAATGGCATCAAACAGAGAGAGAGTGGGTTTATATTAGATATTAGGAAAAACACTCTCTACTGTGAGGGTGTGGGGGAACAAGTTGGAACAAGTTGGCGAGAGATCTTATTGATGCCCCATCCCTTGAAATATTCAAGGCCAGGATGGATGGAGCTCTGAGCAACCTCCTTTAGTGAAAGGTGTCCCTGCCCACAGTGAGGGGGTTGGAACTAGATGATCTTTAAGGTCCCTTCCAACCCAAACTCTTCTATGATTCTATGATAACATGTTTCTTACCAACCATCCTTAAAAGCAAGGTAACGTCCCTACTATCCAAAATACAGATTCTTGAAGCTTATGAATTTCATTGTGCTGCTAGGAATTAATATTCTTAGTATTTTGGTTTAGTGTCTACAAAGCTGTTTTTCTTACAGATAAATGAAAATATTACAGTATTTTCTGATTTTAAATCAATTGTATGAGATGAGTATACTTCAGAAGACAATAAACTTTTACCTCCTCTCATATTCAGTACAGAAAAAGACTTCTTCTTATAGTCTAATGGAAAGGCAATCTTTTAATTTTTATTTTATTTTTAAATGTGTTCCTTCAGGAAACTGAATAAAGGGGAATATGATCTGCAGGAATTCATACTACTCTAGGATATTGAAAGATCCTTGTCCTGATGGTGTTAGATTGTTCAGAACTTTTCTTACATTTCTGCCATTTGTATTTATCTGTCTTTTTAAGAACTTTTCAGGCTTTCACTATCAATATTCAATTCTTAGAACAAAAATACTAACAAAAAATTCAAACTATCTTGATGAAATATGTCAAATGATTGACCTCAGAGGATGAATGACTGAATTGTATTCATTGCACATCTACCTTAATCTTAATCTGAAAGTTGATGCATGATGCAAAAATTCAATTAGATTATTCACTTTTAGTTCATACGTGGAAATATGTGTGATTTTTTTTTCTAAAAGTATCAAGTTGGAAACTCCATGGCTAACAGTTGTGTAATATTGTTTCGAAAACAGGATTTTGGAATAGGAGTCTGCTTAGTTAAATGTGGGCTAGTAAAAGCTTTTAGATTTTTAAATGGCATACTAAGAGGCTGAAGATTTTCACCCATCTCTTCTTACTGTGAGCTCCTGCTGCAAGGCATGGTATCTTTTTCCACTAGCTTTTCATTCACAGTTACAGACATTCTTGTTAGATATGCTTGTCTTTTCCTAGATTTTCAAAATTTGTCTGGGATTCCTCTTGGTTCTCCAAGAGTAGCACTGCAAAAATCTGATAATCCAATTGTTTCAGTCAGTTACCCAGAGCAGAGCTGCTGAGTGCTGAAAACCTAGCCTAAATAAAAAGGACAAAATGCCACTCAAATTATAAGTAGTTCTGCAGTCTTCTTTGGAACCCAGTTTGGGCCCACGTAACTGAAAGACTGCCCTTTCCTGCGTGATAGCCATTATAAAGTAGTGGCATTAAGTATTTAGGGATATGTACTTCCCTCTCAGGATTGGAAGGCATTCAGTTGTAGGAATTGCACAGCATATTTAGTTTGAATTGACTGGGACGCACAGTTACATTTTATATTTGTTATGACAAATATCATGAAAAAGAGATGTTGTTTTTAAAAATCAAGGCAATCTTAATTTACTATTTCCCTGTTTTTTTTCACTTTCATCTTGAGCCTGAGCACTGACAAAAACACTCATATTTATTAAAATTGACCTTAGGTTTTCCAGAAAAGTTCAAGTATATTATGGACTGAATTTTGAAAGGAATATTTAAAGAAGATAATTTCTCTGACTACAATTTGTTGTTATAAATATGTCACACTACTCTAATTATGCTCTAATTCAGTGTAGGTGGCAAGTTTATTTGTGACATAATTTCTGCACCTTTCTTTCAATGTCTTTTTTGATTTTTAAGAAACTAGGGTTTACAGTTTCTGGAAATAATTAAGCCTATCAAATCCAAGAAAGATCTTTGAACATTTGGGGATATTTTAGTGATTAGAATTTGGGATGAAGCTTCAAATATATCCATTCTTTAGTTTGTGTGGATTCTTGCTGCTGTCTTCATAGAGTGTTATGGTATTATTTTTGCAAACTTTGGCTACATAAAATGGTGTACGTTAATTTTGAATGATGCAACCTGGGGACTAGAAGCAATTTAGTTGCCTTAATTCTGCTTTTTTCCCAAGATTTGCTGCATTTCTTTGTGCTTTTGTCATGTGGGAATATTCATAGTATATCCAGTGACGTAATTTACTGATTGCATGCAAATTGATCTGATATTATTTCTTAAAGGATAGAGGTTTGTCTTCTACTTATCCATCATCTTCCCACTTTATCATTAAAACCATCCACACCAGCTTTTTAGTAACAGAAAAGGTAGAACAAGCTATAATATTCCAAGACCCTTGTGAACAGCATCGCAGTTGAGCTACACAAGGAGCTTAAAGAGAAGTCCAATACCAATTATTGTCTTAGCATTTGATACAATGTCTCTGTGCATGGAATGGTGTGCAGCTGTTTGTATTACACTATTACAGGCAGCAACACAGTGAAAAGTGGAAAATAGGATAAGGGAAAGTGAATATGTTATTTCTTACAGCTGTTTACAATTCTACAACACACAGCACATTTCCTTCCCTGACACTGAATGCCTTCAAAATGTGAATAATCCAGTAAAGTCCATTTGTCTGTCATTGTTTGAAACATCTCCTTTACAAGACAGTCATTTTAGGACCGTCAGGTCTGGTATCAGCTCAGCTGGCATTATTCTTGTCACTGAGTGCTATTTCCTCCTCTCTGCTGTGCTCCAGACTGCTTGGAGCCTCATAGCTGGCTAGTCAATGCTTATGAAGGTGGAGAAACAAAACTATAAGTAACTGAGTGGGCAGGTACTTAAAATTCTGCAATAGAAATAATTTTAACAAAGTGATATTAAAACATTCATTCACAAAACATAAACATTGAAGAAATTGTTTTTACTGCTCAAGTAGCTTTACATATTATTTAAGGAGACTATTGAAATCATTCCATTCCCCCATTCCACTTTTTGAAAAAAAATATTACAAAATTGTTTATTAACTTTGTTCCCTTGGTTGATATGCACTTTTCCTCTGAGTTGATGGAGCATGGATGATTTTTAAGTTTTCACTTCTTTACTTTCAGCAGCTTCTGTGTATTAAGTCAAATCTTGTGTGCTTGGGTCAGATTCTTATCCAGCTTATGTTTCCATGTTCCATTATATATGAAAATTAATTCCCTCCCTGCCTCACCGTGCAATTTCTGTTACATTGGGCAGAACCATGTAAATAAATCTGCTTTAGAGAAGTGCATTTCACTCAGAATAGGTTGGCAGTTTACAAACAGCTTAGCAGGGTATTCAAGATAGCAGTGAGCCACATCTGTATTAAGGCAGCTTAATGATTGTGTAAGTCCAACTAAAGGTGTAGGAGAAAGTGGTGATGTGCTACAATTGTTGGCTTTGCTGTAAGGATTCATGTAAATGTAGTGAAAAGCTGGGAGAGGAAAGACGGGAATTTTTGAAACTGAATAATGCACACAGCTGGATCTGGGCTCCGGAGGTGAATGTGTTCCCAATGTCAGATGCTTTCCCATGGAAACCCTGCACAAATGTAGCACTGCATCTTTGATCTGACACTATGGCATATCTAGATCCATACAAGATGACATAGGCCTGGCTCCATTTGCACACTGTTTTCAAGTAGTTTCCAGGGTTTGATTGCATACCTATATCTCTATAAACCTTTGTCTGATTTACATTTTATAAATGGTTATCTGATTTAACTCATGTTTTCATCTTACTTGAGATAAAAATGATTTTGAGGTAATTGTGTTCAATGCAAACGAGATATTGATAAATCAGAGTAGCATGTAAGGGAAAGTAGAAGATAGTCAGGGGATGGCATTACAGGTGAGGAAGTGCTACGGGAGATCTGAGGGAAGGCAGCCAGACATCTCTCAGAGGTGCAGTGCAAAAAATGAGGCATTACAAATTGAAAAAATGGCAATTCCTGTTTTATATGAAGCAAGACTAGATTTCACCATGAGAGTGGTTCAGCACTTCTTACCCAGAGAGATTGTGGGATCTCCATCCCTGAAGAGTTTCCAAACTCACATGGAGAAAATTCAGAATGATCTGCTGTTATTTGAAAGTTAATAATGTTTTGAACATGGGGTTGTTCTAGATTATCTGGTCCTGGCCAGCCTGAATGACTCTGGAGTTCCCTACAGCAACCATGTCTATTGAACATATCTTCAATGCACCTTAGCCTGGGACAAGACTAGTCCTGAAGTGCAGATGAATTTAGAATTAGTTTACAAACTGTTCTGGGGAGCTAGGGCATCTCTCTTATTTGTGTTACTTTTTCCCTCAATTTCTGAAATGCCATAAGAAAGGTGCATAACCAGGTATGACATTCCTCTTTTTGACAGGGAAAGAATACCATATTCTGACCTCTTTCTATGTCCTGACTGCTAGGCTCAGATTTTCTTTAAGTTGATAATATTTAACAATGGCAAACCGCTCAGTGATGGTGTTGTTATAAGACACTCCCAGCTTCTCAGTGCCCTTCCTTCCCTGTACACCCTTATACAGCTGAAAGTCAGCTCAAATTTTTTTCTTTCAGAGCCTTATCTGCTGAACAAACCACATACAGGTTGATTCAGGAGAATTAAAGAAAAAAACTGAGAGAGCAGGAAAACCTCTGATGTAATAAGGAAACATATTTTTCAGTTCTTGCTGTTCTTTCTAATTACCCTTATTTCCAGTGCATTCACTTAACCTGCTGCCCTAATTTTGACATTTTTAATGTATCCATTAGCTGTGATTAAGATCATACTATATTCATGAGGAGTGACTTTGCCAAGAAGCTTTTCTGAGGTATTACAGCTCTAACAAAGACATACCTCACTGTAGTCAAGTTTAATCTTTCCTAAAATGTCCATTTAGAAAAAACTGCACATTTAATTTCTACTCTTTCTTTCGTAATTAAGTGGTATCTGTTATGTGTATAGTCGTACAATGTAATTATTTCATTACTAGAAACACAATACACTAAAAGGCTTGCAGTGGAATGACCCAGTAGGGCAAATTTGATGAACAGTTTCTTATGTAGTTCTTCCTTTGATCATAAAAAAAAACAACCTTACACAGTATTTGAAAAGCACATGATACAAAGCATTTATGAAGTGGTTAAGTTTTTCACATGGTAGAAGAAAGAATAAAAGTGGATTATATATTGTCCTCTCTCTGGTTACCTGTAGTAGGACATGTGGAAATGGAATGAAGTCACATTAGAGCAAGTTCAGATGGAACATTAGAAGGAAGTTTTTCATTAAGAGGTTAGTCAGTCACTGAAATAATCTGCCCACAGAAGTGGTCATGACAACAAGCCTGGTAGAGTTCACGGAGTGTCTGAACAATGCCTGTAGTCATAAAGCTTAGTTTTAGGTAGGCCTGAGGTGATCCATACGGATTCCCTTCAATTTGAGATATTCTATGATTGCACTATAATATATACAAATACAAAAACATAACAGAAAGAATCTTATATATATGGAGCAAAGAATTAATTCATAGTATGATTAATGTTCTAGCATACTCAAAATTATCAAATTAGTATAAAAAAACCTCATTAACACAGTCCAAACCGTCACACAAAGACCTCATTTCCATTTATGCCTTTTCTCTAGTGCTATACTCTGCCCTATGTTGGCAGCCTCAGCCTGCCCCCAGCAGAGAAGAGGAACTATGACAAGTCTTGGGCCCCCTCAAGGTCTTCATCAGCAGCTGTTTGATCTTTTTTTGCCTCTTCAGTCTCTAGTCTGAGTTTATTTTTGTGTGTTTCTCATCATAATTTGCTCCCTTTTTCTTGGTTTCCTGCTCAAGTTTGGAAGTTGTACTCCCAGCATCAAGTGACATAAAGCGCTATTGTTTTTATGCAGGAACTACCTGAGTTTGTCAGATCTTTACCATGTATTATTATTACATTTTTAGAATTTAAGATAAAAGAGACTAGGGAATTATCACTTGACCTACTAGACAGTTCCTAAAACATACTAGAGCCAGCTGAGACCAAGGCAATCCCAGGCAACTGCAGTGACCATGTACTGTCAAATCACTGTTAGAATGACAGCTTTTTATTTTTATGGCAAAAATAATGTTTATTGTGATATAAGGCAGGGGACAGTGGGTTTACAACTGGCCATAAGCTCTTGCGCATTGAAAGCTGATTTATTACTCTGTATGGAGAAATGAGAACATGAATACACCTCTCCCAGAGCAAAATGTTACAGATATGCATATGTGAAAGTACAGACTTCACTACTTTAGCACAGCAGACACTTGAGGTGTGATGCTCTTGGTGCCAGAAAATGCAGTAGTGCTGATGAACGACAGTAACAGAAGAAGTGAGATCTTTATTATCAAGACATTAAAGTCTTGCCTAGGCTGCTTTCTGAACTTCAAATTGTTAATTTTCTTACTGTTGTCACTGCTCATTGAGTTGTTTTTATTTTGTTGATGGGTTTGGTTTGGGTTGGTTTGGGTTTTTTTTGTTTCCTTGTTTGGAGTTTTTTAACATTTTGAAAGTAGTATTATGCCCTACCTGTATTTGTCCTCTGAGTGGGAAGAAAGAAGATAGAAATTGTCTTATCTGTTCATACTAATACATAATAGCCAAATGTATTATGCCATTTTTTCTCTCTTGGACAAAGAATTTGGTGATTACTTAACTTGACTGTGGTCAAGCTGCTCTGATTGGCTAAAATTATTTACAAAACTGAGTGGGGATACACAGTATTGTGACACAGGAGTGTTCTTTGCCCTTAATCTGCCTACTTTGCACTGGCAAAGGGCCATTATTTCATCAAAGCAGATGACCTGCATACTTTTTCTGACTTTGAGAGTAAATTTTTGTTGTTGTATACAAGATCTTGTGTCATTATAGTGACAAACACAATCCTTGAGGTCATGTGTCTGTTCGTTATCTACATATGTTGATTATGTCCTAAACTCTTGGTCAGAATTTTTATCAGATTTGGGGAGTTTGAACTCACATCTACTATCAAACAGCTGATGAATGATAGCTGACCAAGCTGAAATTATCCGATGTTCTAACAGACACTTGCAAGATATACTAATGGGTTTTCTTCTGTCATCAAGGGTATGCCCAGTAGTTTTTTTTCTAGGCATGTAGTTGAATTTCAGCTGTTTGAGAATGTAAATGCCTTCCTCTGCTCTTTCTGTTTGCCTGTTTTTTAGGGCAGGAAATAAATGAGCATTGTGTACATTATAGAGGTCTTCCATCAAATACAAAAATCTTTATCAATACTTGCTAGATAGATATTTATTATATTCAATACTGAAAATGATTAAGAGCTGTTATCTATTGTGTTACATATTTATACACACTATGTAATTGCTGTATGTAGTGTACGCAAGGAAAATCAGGTGAGTCTGAAAGTTAGTTACCTTCAACACTGCTATTTCTCTGCAACATTTTTTGCCTTCCTCTCCAATGTAATTACTATATTCTTTTCAAAAAGTTGAAATTTTCAGTATACTCCACAACAATCATATTCATGCTGTTTCATAAAAGTATTTGGCAGCAAATATTTCTGTCATTTGAAATAATTTCTTTGTAAATGTTTAGGTAAATTGCTGTGTTCACATTGGGTCTTAAACTAATAATGTAAGTACACAACAACAGTGCAAATTGTCCTGGTATAGTGTGCTAATGTGCCTTCAGGAAGAGGGGCATAGGGATTTAAAATTAATCTGAATTCTTTCTTTGTTATCCTCTGTCATCAAGAGGAGCAAAAATGGTGTGGGAAATATGGCAGTTAAATTAAGAAAGAATAGTTTTTTTATACCTGAAGGCTGTAGTCCTGGATGAAGAGGAAGGGTATGAAGAAGGAAATAATGAGACGAAATTATTAAGCAAAGTTTAGATTGGATATCAGGGAACTCATCGAGACAGTGAAATCTGTTGAAACTTGGAATTATCTCCCAAAGGAAGATGCTGAAACTTAATTGCTTTGGACATTTTTAACAAGTCTTGTCAGGCTGCATGCTAAACATGTTTCATAGTGGTCCATGGTTGAAAGAAAAATACTTATTGCAGTATGTTTGCAATTTCTGTATTCTTTTCATTTTATTATGTATCCCTTGCTTACTTTCCTGTTTTATTAAAAGTTCCTCTCAAGCGTTTGTTTGCAGCAAAGAAAACAAAAAAGGGACAATTCTTGGGAACATCTGCAAACTGTCTCTCAACGAGAAAGATGTTAACAGGCCAGCCAGCCTTGGAGCTGTGAAGGGAGGAAAGAAACGCTTTTTCCCAAACCTTGAGAATTCACAGAAGAGATCATTCAAGACTTGTCTAGTAATTCACTAGTTTACTTTAAGAGCCCTGTTTGTTTTAATTTGTAATTAGGTTGTAGTTATCGGTAGGAATTCCTTTGCTTTTCCTCCTGCCTAAACACTACACTATGTAACAACCCAGAGCCCCGCTTCCTTGCCCAGCACAAATGTTATCATTACACATACTACCCCTATATATTGTGAAGCATGCTTTCGAATAAAAGTTTTTTAGTTATTGTCCCCTAACTGGGAACATCTAGATTTTTAGCTGTCAAGGAGAGGAAAATAGTTGTTTTTCCAGGAAATGAATCCGCTGGGATTTCAGTAACAAACAAGCCTGGTCTTCAACGGGTATGTAACTAGAGCTCAGGTCTTCTCCAGACTATATTTCAACTGAAAGGTCAGTGTTTCTTCTATTTGTTTGCCGGTGAAGACTGAATTTTTGATGAAAACAAGTGTGGAAAGTGGGGGAAAGGAGAGGGAGCTGCATCTAAATGTGAAATACTATGAACCACCAAGAGCAAAGTGCCCCTGCAGATTCATTTGCAGATATGATGGACTGGCAAAATAAAATGTATTTTTACTCATTAGCCTCTGTTCTTGTGCTTGTAGCATTTCACTTGTGCAGGTCTGCCTGGACCCCTATTTTGTGTTTTTCCAACTCTGTTTTGGGGAGGGTGCTGGCCTGTGGGAGGTGCATTGCCTCCTTCTGTTGGGTGCAGCAGGAGTGTGCTATGATTTGTCCTCACAGCATATGCTGCAGGTAAGGAGCTTGTTTGCACAGTATTTCATAGCAGGATAGATTTATCTGTCATGCAATGCTCTGATCACCGCCATCTGTTTAGTTGATTCATTTGCACTCTGATTTTATTATGTGTTTGTAAAGCAGCTAGCATGATGGGTGTCCAGTTCCATTTTGAGACCAGGAGAAAGCATCACATTTCTGGTCATGCCTGTTATTGTTACCCCCAGTAAACTAAATCTTTTTCCCACTCTACACAGTGGGCAAGAAGTTTCTCATTGTCTTGCATGGGAGTGGGATTTACTAGTCAGAATATATGAAGCCTGTATTTTCACCAGATATGCTGCTGCAGTTTTACCCTTTTAATGTGATGAAGTTACAATGCTTTAACATCTGTTATAAATACATATTGACTTGTGCAAAAATTTAGATGTGCTATAGGTCAGCTAGACTTTAAAGAGCTCTTAAAAAATGTGACAGAAGGGTGGCAGTGTCGGTCACAATAATAAACTACAACAATCAGAGGGATAAAATATTACTCAGAAAATATGACAATAGATGTAAATAGCTTACTGTGCAGCTGCCTTCACTTTTGGAGAGGGTGAAGAGGGTGACAGAATTTGAAGATTCTGAATCAGTTCAGCTGCTTTGTTAGAGATGTGCTTAACAAAGAAATATTCATCCTAACACCATAATGAATTTAAGATAAGATCTGACAGTATTAGGAAGAATAAAGCTTGATGGTCTCTTCTATCCAAGAAAATAGCTTTTCAGGATATTAAAAAAATTAAGATAAATTTAGATTTCAACATGTGAAAAATCCAGATGTGGTCTGTGATATACAGGCTTTTTTAAAAAAAATCAGACCTGTAAATAACTTACTTTAAGAAAATTATTTTGAATTTGAAGGGTGTTTTTTTTATTGCAAATTGCTGCAAAGCATTTGTTCTTAGATAACAAGCAAACACAGTTGGAGATTACAAAATGGAGCTTATTATCAAGATTCAGCAACAAACGTGCAGCCATGGGCAAGTTATTTAAATATACATATATATTTAAATATATCTATTGCTTATGAAACTGCTTAAAATCTAAAGCAAATCTCAGATTTGTGGCACAAGGATCTTACCTTTTGAAATTGCAAGGGAGAACCATGGTAAACACAGGAAGTCTTTGCTACCGAATGAGGCTTTGGAGAGGCCGTATCTGTGCCTGGAAAGATAGCACTTAGATGCTGACCAAAAGACACTTGCCCAGCCTTTTACTGATATTCCTAGTGCAAAAAGCTTAACACTTCAGCAGGCAGCATAGTCCACTCCTTTGCTAGCTCTGTATACTCATCTGCCTGAAGTGCACCCCTTTGCTTCCATCGCCCTGTGCACATGGGGAGCAGTAAAATGCCTCCTTGATGCCTTTTGCAAACAGAGATGTGGCTATCATGTTCCTCCTTAGAAATGTCCTTTATAGACCAAGTCCTTCAACACTTGTTCATGGCTGGCTGGTGAAAAACCACTTTGTTCAAAGCTACTTGTCAGTTTTTTTTCCTTTGCTGGCCTCTCTCCTATATCTTCCCCTAAAGAGTGAACTCCAGGGGAGGCCTTACTGACACTGAGAAATAAATAATCACCAACTCCCATGTTTTCCAGAGTGCATTGTTGTCACTACAGTGCAATGTAAGATTTTTTGATTTTATTTTTTTCTCAGCATGGTCTGTGTTGATTTTAAGCTTTGAAAATGGGGATTTATTTGCAGTATGTGAAAAGCAGCTCCTGTGACTGTGCCTGAGTCCTCAGTTTTGTCCCTGATGAAAGTACAGCACTTCTGGCCTGCTGCTCTTGCACTCTCTGATAACACCTTTTTAGGCCTCGGGAGTTTTGGAACTGGATCGTCTTTAAGGTCCCTTCCAATCCAGGCCATTCTATGTCTCTGTGATTAGAGATGTTTCTTATGTAGTCTTGGAAACATGATCTTTAATAGCTTTGAGAGCTGTCCTAATGAAATTGCAAGAAAGAGCTGTGCAGCATTTGCTTTTATCAGGTTTCTGTTATCTGTACCAGTTGTGGTCTGGTTTGAATCAGGGGTCTTAAATAATAGTGGCCCTTTTGATACATTTCTAAGTTCCTTACCCAAAGAAGAATTGTCTTACCATAGACTTAGAAGCTAAACACTGCATTCTGGAAACCTGCATAGCAAGAGAAAGTAGAAGCAAGGTCTCACAAAAAACCCAAATGATAATGTTTTACTGATTAATTTGAACTAAAGAAGAGCTTTGTATTATATCTTGAGTTTTGCAGAACTGTGAGTTCTCTGGAACTTTTGAATCAGGAGGTAGTCTCGAGTAAAGGCTATTTATTGTTGAGAGTCTGTGGTCAGCTGAGACAAAAGCAGATGTTAGAATAATGGCATCAGACTTAGTGGCAAATATTTTCGGTTCCACAGAAAGCTTCCTATGAAATGAGTTGCCAAAGGAGCAAAAGATCTGAGGAAATTTAAATTCTAAAAGACGAGCTTCTTCAAAGTATATATTCTTGGTGATAGCTAAGAGAAACCAAGTTGTATAATTTTGTGTTAGCTACTTTGATGGTCTAGAAAGGCCTTATCTAGCATATATTTATGTAAGAGATTCATACACTTTTTTGCCTAGTTTAGGAAAATCACAACAGCCATTTTCTCCTCCAAAGTGGACAAGAACTCTGTTTTAAAGATAGGAAAATAATACACATAGCTACTGATAATTATGAAGATTTCAAGGCTGCTGTAATTGAATATTTTGGGGATCATTACTGTTTTGACTAGCATGCTTATCATGGCATTGAAACCAAGAATTAACCATTGAAAAATTATGACTTACTGTGTGAGATTTAAAAAAAGACACCATTTAAAAGTGCTTGCTTTTAACTTCACTCTTCTTGGCTCTACTTTTATTTTGTATTATATATAATTAATTATACTGTTGAATCTACAGAAGCCAGATACATTGTCTGTGGCTTTAGAGATGATACATACACTTTCAAATTACACTTTATGACCCAGGGTCCAAATCTACTTTTAACGTGTCTGCAGAAGTAATGAGAAGTTTGAGTAGCTGCTGGTTGATGTGTCGGAGTTCTTTAGTAAACTGAGGGCATCAGGGCCTGCACTTCAACCCCCTGTTTTCAAATCATCTTCTGATATACCTGTATGTTGGTTACTTTCTGTGGAGTGCAGAGATGAAACTGAGTAGGCTGAGAGATTCTGACAGTAATAATATAATGATTTAATCGATCCACTGAGTTTAGGACAGAGAGCTTTCTTGCCCCAGTTATGTTGCTGGAAGAGTGCAAATACAGTGGCAGAATGGAAACCTCATGCTGCTTCGATCTCCCAACCTGGGACTTTGTTTTCAAATCTTCCTGTAATAAAACTGCCTCAGGTTAATCTGAGAAATACCAGGTTGCTTCCTCTTTTTTTTGAGAGTAGAAAGCTCATGGACACTGATCAGGGCACTAGGGTTATCTCTAAGTAGTTTGACTGAAAATCATGATTTAGCAAACATTTTCTACCAACCTCTTCTCAAAACTGAGGGTACCAGGTGCCTCATTTGGTTAAAACTTGGTGATAATAACAGGATTCAATCCCCTGAATGGGCCATTCAATTGAGAGTTGGACTCGATGATCCTTGTAGGCCCTTTCCAACTCAGAATATTCTGTGATTCTGTGAAGTTAGTGTGGAGTACCCTTGCAAATGAAAGCAGTGTGTCTGGCAACTGTTAGATATTGGGCTGTTTTCTTCACTGAGAATATTTTATTATTTACAGTTGATTAACTGACTTGCAATACTTACTCTGTGATGAGGATAGGTGACCAAGATTTCACTAGGTTGTGCTCCTACTTAAATGATGGTACACTGAAGATCAGATAAGTTGTTAAATATTGGGAATATCTTTTGATATTATCTTTTGAAGAGTGCCCATATATGTCTGAAAATACAGCAGTATACCCACGCACGGACTTAGATGCACAGTTTTAAAGATTTGCCCTTCATTTCAAAAATGAGATGGGAGTGGCAAGAGAGGCATGGAGATGCAGAAGAAATTATGATGAATCATGCAATATTTTGAATTTCTAATGAAGATAATTTCAGAGCATAGTTATTTTTAAAAGAAAATTAGTATCTCATAGTGTGTAAAGATATCTTTTTAGGAAACCTGATGTTCAAGAATTGAAGCTAATACTATCTTATTGGTAAAATGTGCTGGTGATGTATGCAATCTTTAACATGGTGTTTGTGTTTGTTCTAGGGCATTCCCATATGATTGTGTTCTTCTGGGTGATCCCTTGCTGATTCTTTTGTCTTTACTGCATCTCTGTCTTCTGGTTGTCATCTTTTTTTTTTCTATTATTTAGCGTATTAATCATTTACTTGTGCATCTTACAAGCATCTCCTTTCCGACCACCTCAGTATTCACTTGTACAGGGTGAAAGGGATGGTTGCCAGACACCCTGAGCATGGGGTTAACTCATGGGGTAACTGGTCTTGCTACTCTGCTGCAACACAATAAATGTTCCTGTCTATGTCAGTTTGACAGAATGACTCACAAACGGTAAAGGCTAATAGAGGAAATAAAATTCCAGAGCTATATTGTGTGTATAAGAGCTGATTTTAAAGCCTGGAGAGTTTCATTCTCCAGTTATGTACTGCCAGTCTGATTTGAATGAGATTTATATTCACTAAAGGAAGGATTGGAGCCCAAACAGAAAAACAGTAGCCTTGGAAAAACATTGAAAACAGTGTGAATCTTTCTATTGCCTTTGCTGGACATTGGATCTGGTCTTGTCAACCACAAAAATTAAGAGGCAGAGGCTTTTAGCCAGTAGTTCTTCTCTAAGTGCACAGAAAGTGACCTGAGAGTGAGAAGTTCTGCACCTATGTGTTTAATCATCCAGTGAGAAAAAAGTATAAGTAAAAGTATCCTATCCAAACACTGAACAGGTTTATAAAATTAGAAATCATAGAATCATTTAGGTTGGAAAAGATGCTAAATCTTATATATCTTTTAAATATCTCCGGGTATGGTGACTCTACCACTGCCCTGGTCAGCCTGTTTCAATGCTTGACAACCATTTCTGTGAATATTTTTTACTAATATCCAAACTAAACCTCCCTGGCACAGGTTGACACAATTTACTCGTCCTGTCACTTGTTACCTGTGGGAAGAGGTTGACCTTCACCTTGACACAACCTCCTTTCAGGTAGTTGTTGAGAGTGATAAGGTCTCCTCTGAGCCCCTTATCTCTAGGCTAAATAACCCCAGCTTCCTCAGCCTCTCCTTGTAGGACTTGCTCTCTAGACCATCACCTAGCCCTGTTGCCCTTCTCTGGACCTGCTCTAGCACCTCAATGTCTTTCTTGTAGGGAGGGGCGCAGAACTGGACACAGTATTCAAGGTGTGGCCTGAGTACAGGGAGACAATCACTGTCCTGATACTGCTGGCCACACTATTGCTGATACAGGCCAGGATGCCATTGGCCTTCTTGGCCACCTGGGCACCCTGCTGGCTTATGTTCAGTGAGGTGTCAACTAGCACCCTCCACTCCTTTTCCACTGTGCAGTTTTCGAGCCATTCTTCCCCCAGCCTGTAATGCTACATGGGGTTATTGTGGTCAAAGTGTAGGACCTGGAACTTGGCTTGTTGAACCTCATATTGTTGCCCTTGATCCATCAGTCCAGCCCATCCGGATCCTTCTGCAAATCCTTTCTACCCTCCAGCAGATCAACACTCTGCCCCAGCTTGGTGTCATCTGTAAACTTGCTGAGGGTGCACTTGATTCCCTCAACCAGGTGATTCATAAAGATATTAAACACTACTGGTCCTAATACTAAGCCCTGGGGAACCAACTAGTGATTGTCCGCCAGCTGGATTTAAGTCCCTTCACCATCAGTCTCCAGGCCTGATCATCCAGACAGTTTTTTACCCAAATAGTTCTATCTTTTGAAATCCATTAATCACTTGTGGAAAAGATTGTGTAGGAATACACAGGAATGTCTTCATGTAAATAGTTATTTGGTGCAACAGCTATGGAAATGAATGAGCAGATTCCTGCATTGCTCTCCTAAGTTTTGTTTTTCATAAGATTAATTATGTTTCCAATTTATCATCACAATTCCACATTTCTATTCATAGCTCCAATTCCCATTGCTGATACTGTAATGCATCCTTTTCATTGTTTGCAGAGATCATGGCAGCCAAAGGTTTGTCTTTCTGCTGTGTTCTGTGCAGACCTTCCTGTCAAACTATGTAAAGTTCTTTACTTCAAAAATACTGCACTTTTCATGTATGTCGTGGCAGTGAAACACAAAGTGACTTCATTTTGGAGATGAGAGTGGCATTGCAATGGTGTCTGGTTCCTACTGAAAGCCAGCTGGAGACAAACTATCTTACCCATTCAGAATCTTCCTGTTGGCCTTTTTTTTCTGGCTGTCTTGCAGCTTTTATTATGCAAAAAGTCCCTTGGAAACAGTAAGAGCACATGCAATTAAAAGAGAATTGCATTTGACATAGACAAGATCAGGTTAAAAATTCAGACCAAAACTGAGAGGCAGGAGCATGTAAGAGTGAGTGGGAAATGACAAAGAAATTTGCTATAGCAATGGTGATGCCAAAGGAGAGTTCCCAGAGTGCACTTGCTTGCAAATAATATTTGGCCAGTAATGTAATGGTAAGGTGAATGCACTCATCTCCTTGAGATAACGAATCCTTATGAGGCAGCTTGACATCCTTCTCTTCCCTTGGCAAACCTTACTTATTCTACTTCTGTTTTGCATTAATATAAATTACAGATAGGCCTGAATGCCGCTGGCAGTAGAAAGAGGAAGCAAGTGGCTACAGGAGAAGGCAGATATTGCTAGGCAAGCTGCAGCTTCAATCCATTGTGAATCACTCAGGAGTTTCTTAGACTTCCCCTGTATCCTCCTGTAATAGTTATTGTTTAACCCCACTGTGTCTTTATCCTAATTGTGGTAGTTAGGGAAGCATTTTGGGAGGAGGGTGGAGCAGTTGACTAGATGATCTTCAAAGGTTTCTTCCAAACCAAACCATTATGTGATTCTGTGAAGCAGACTGATATCTTGTCAAATTGTATCTGTCTAGACAAGAGTATCTCTCTGCTTCCATAGTTGTACTTCATTCTATTATAGTTGGGTTGTGGCTCTGTGATCTGAGGAACCACCAAAATGTAGAGCAATAGGACAAAATTCACATCCATCCAGTTTTTGTGATGTTTACTCATGTCTGTTACAGGCAGTATGCTGTTCATTTTGCAATTTAGAGAATGTGTATTGAAGTGCTGTACAGTGGAACACTGTTGTTGTGTATTCCACAACTTGAGTTAAATTGATTCAATTGTAGCTTAATAGGTGCTGCACAGACTGTATAAATGCAAGTGATTACTGCCTAAATGTGGAGCATTATGGTGCGTAAAAACAAGTGTCAAATAAACCCTTTTATCCAGAAACAGAATAATTCTCTGCTTTAATCCTAAAACAAATGCAATTTGTAAAAAGTCAGACAGGAGAGAGACATGTATTTTGATAGTCTTTATAAGCAGATATTGGGGTAAATGTGATACTCAGAGAGACATGTCATGTCTGTGGAACAGAACAAATTCTGTTAATAATTAATGGAGTAAAGCTCTGACAAATAAATGGTAGGTGCTTAATCTGAGCTCAGCTTTTTCCTTTGTGGACTGTGATTAGACTATCAGTGCCATATCAATGGGGTTTTTTTTATTTGATTTAATATTACATAACTTTTATCCCCAATCCAGTGATATGATAAACATATCTCATCTTTGGGAAAAGAAACAGCATTTTCACATTTTAGTTTATTCTTTCTGACATTAAATACGTTTCAAAGCACACTTTTATATTGCAGCATCTGACTTTGAGTGGATGTATTTATAATAAGAATTTTAAGGGATATATGCTTATTTTGACATCTAATGTTAAATGTCTTCAATATGTACCTTGGAATTAAACTCCAGCTTACCCGTGCTACCGGCTTTGACTTTGAGATTGCAAGCAATATTCTAGTAGTTACTGAAAGCTTACACATTCATAGCTTGTTTCAGATGTCTCAGAGGTATTGCATAGCCTTTCTTTTCATACAAAACACAGAGGCAGATGCTATCACTAATAGTGCTTTAAAAGCCTTACTTTGTGTCTCTCTGTGGATTAAATTCAAAGGCAATTAAAATCAATGAGAAGGTTCTTCTTGCCTGCAATGAAAGTGGAGTGGACCTTATATCTTTGAACTCCATTGGTTGCAAATGTCTTCAGCACACAAAACGTCATAGTCATTAGTTTGGAAGAAACTGATGTTGACAGCAACTGGGATTATTTTCATTCTCAAATAAATGCTGCTTTAAAAATAACTCACAGAGATGCACTAAGTTTCATTTTAAAGCATTGCTAATTCAGAAAGTGTTGAGGTGTTTTTAAAAGTTTGGAGGTATTTAGTAGGTTTGGAAGAGACACAGTATTACTAATAGTGAATCTGTCATGTAGAAATGCACAGCTGCTGTTCATTATATGTGATGATACTGTCTAATTAATATCTTTTTTTTTGCTTACCTGGAAAATACCACAGGAAATCTATCTAAACATCAGTGGCCAATATCAGCCTGAAACTTTGTATCAAGAATCAGCTTCCATAAAAAATTAATTGCAGTTAGTTCTGGGAATTTTGGTAGGGTTAAGAGTAGTGAGAATGCTACCTCTAATCAATCTATCTATCTATCTATCTATCTATCTATCTATCTATCTATCTATCTATCTATCTATCTCTATAGGTGCCTGCAGAGATGCAAGCTGAGAATGTTGAATGCCTGGGAGCAGACTGTGAACTGAGTGTGAAATCATCAGGAATGGAAAGATTTATGTGAAATTCATTCCCGATAGATTTATGGCCATCTCACTTTTATTAACTCATGGCTTTCCTCCTGCCTGATGATTTACCTTGCTGTGTCACAAGGCCTGATATAATTCTCTGTCTTTAACTAAAGCCTGGAGGACTGAGATGCTCCAAAACCAGGGAAGGTGGCACCTGAGCTGGCATATAAATGCTCTCTGTCTTGTCCCTTGAGTCTGCCAGGATTATTGAGTGAATAATTTCTGCCAAACAGCAGATTTTCTCTCTCCCTTTGTGCTTATAGAGTCCATTACTCTGCTGTAGCAGTGAAATACCTGGACAACTCTTTTATCTTACATGTGCTGTTCAATTAGCATAAAAAACCCCTGCTTTGACTTCATAGAGTCTGTTAGCATGAAGTGGCACATCTTGGATAGCTCATCGGTGTACAAAAGCTATAAAAACACATCCTCTCCTCACTGCCATATTGCTTTCCCAGTTTAGGCGTTCTGTTAAAATCTCAAACCCTTTTCATTTCCTTGTGTCCATTTTTCACTCCCTGCAGTGCTTGCTGAGAGTGGATGCCTCCAGGGAGAGGGGGTGATATGTTTGCAGTGGAGTCACCACTCGAGGGCTTCCTGTATGCCCCTGTTTGGAACAAGAGGTTGCTGTACTGAGGAAGAAAGGGCTATTCTCTTGCATGAAGTGAGAGCAGGGATATCTTCCTCTCTGCCAGCATTGTTTGCTCCTTTTGGGGTGGGGAGAGGGGAGGTGGGGGGCGGGGGGATGCTGGTGTGGAATGAGGGGTGGTGTGTGTGCTTTTCTTTCCAGGTGCTCCTTTCACCTACTGAAAAATGAAGAGTGACCAGTAACAGCTGAGTTATTGCCAGCTTGTTTCCTGGATTTCCCAAGTGAATATATTTGGGATTTGATTCACCCACAGTCTCAGTCATCTTGTTCCTTCTCCTGCAGTGGTGGGGCCTGATGGAAGACAGCTTTGCTAGAGAAAAATCCCATGGTGTGACCTGTGAAGGATTCTAAAATTCAAGAAATGATGGTATCATCTATTTTTAATACAGTAATTTCATTTTAAATTGTATAGAAATGCAGTGAACAGCCTTGTAATCTGTTTATAAGAGCGTATTTTCTTCATGCATCTAGTTTTATTCTTATCATTAGAAAAGAGAAAAATAAGTGTATATCCAGATAGATATGTTCGGATGCAAGTAGTCTGTGGGACACCAAAGGCAGTTTTTAAATGGGTCTAGAATTGCAAGCCACATTAATGCTTTCTGATATGTGCACATATAGTTGTTCAATTTTCTGCTGACATATTTTCCCAGGGGAAATAAACACATTTTCCCAGTTTCCCCATAGCATTCATTCCCTGGCTTTAGTTTTATAACAATGGTGCTAAAAACCATGTAAGGGTTTGCCTGATAAACAGAGATATTTCTTTCTTTATCTAGCTATTATGAAAGAGTCATCAAAATGAAGTTAGGAAAGAAGGAAATAAAATCAGTTATAATGAAGCAAATGTTCTGATACATAGTAAGCATTTTGCTAAATGGCAGTGGTGTTAGGTCACAGCAAAATGCTAATTTGTTTTGGACTTAAAATACAAAAAAAATCCTGTTTTATTAACATGCTATTCCATCTTGGCTCCTCTGTGGAAGAGGTGTTATTGATGCCCATTTACATTTAAAATCTGTCCCCTGGACTGAGATGGAGCTTCTCTGGCAAATGTTCTTTGCTGCCAAGATGAATGACTGTAGCTCTCTAGGTGTGATCTACTGACTCAAATGCTGTCCCAAAAGCCCAGGAGCCTGGGTCCTATTCCTGTCACTGTTGCTGACCTTTGGGTAATCTGACACAAAGTCTGGGGTTTTATGTGCAAATTAGATATAAAGATGCTTCCTTTCTTTTACAACTTCTAGAGGGTCATGGGAGGTATTGTTTTTTAAAGCCCAGGAAACTAACAATGAATCAGAGATGATTTCATTAACAAACTTGGTAATGGCAAAAAAAGTTTTATGATAACCTGTAAGTTTAATGGTGCTAGTCTTGGAATACTAAAAGCCTATGTAGGTACCTTTTTGAGGTAATGCACGAGTAAGGAAACTGCTAAAAGATGAAAACGCTCCTCTCCAGTCAACTGAGACATGCGACAAGCAAGTTTAGTAGGTTATTTTCAAGAAGATCTGCTTAAAACTGAGGCATTTATGACAAATATTGCTGGGAACAACAAATAAAAAAATGCTTTGGAGTCATTAACACTCAATTTGCCTTTGTGTTATACAGGGCTGTTCAGGTTTTTAGATGTGATTTTAGAATTTTCTTTTTCTCTTCTTCTTCTTTTTTTTAATAGAAAGGAGGCAGCTGACTCTTACTATCCTGTTGTTGAAAATTTGCATAGGATGCATGCTATAAATTGATAGTCTGTAGCTGTGGCCCCTTAGGGTTTAGGGCTAAAACATTAGCTGCTGTGGAGTGAACTTTGCTGTCAGGTATTACCTGTCCAGTCTTTTGAAAGCCTTGGGGTTTATGAGCCAGGATTTCAGTATCTGTGGTCATGGCAAAAACAGTAAGATAAACAAATGGCAAGTAAAATGCATCAGCTGGAATACAGTCTACTACAGAGAGTAGTTGCAAAATGAAAAGCTTTACAGAACCCAGAGGAAGAAGGATGCTGAAGATGTTGAGACTTATTACAGAGTCAGTCTTATTATAGATTCAGCCTTAAATGATCTGTGAATTCTGTTTATGAATCTGGAACTGTATTTAATCTGATATATACAGAAAACAAACAAAACACCATAGCAGGTTATCCATAGCAGTTTGACAGGAAATGAAATGAAACTAAATTGGGGAGCTTTCTACATTTTCATTTCTGTTGTAATTCCTCATTCTGAGGATCTTTTGCACACAGAGATGCGCTTAAATAATGGTGCCCCTTTTTTTGCCTTTGAAATAAAATGTAAGGCAAATGCAGTAGGTAGCTCTCTACAAATTTTTTTTTTACCTTGCAGTGTAGTTACTTTTTAATGAGAACTATAGAAGCTAATTAATTGTGGCTTCTGCATCTGTAATTTAGGCAGGACACATTTGCTAATAGACTGCCCATCAACCTAAACTCATCAGGAAATCCTTCTCTTTACAGTAACAGAAGAGAGCATTTAAGCATTGCTCTCAGTACCAAGATTATAACACAGAGCCAAGGCTGTGTTGGAATTACTGAGAATTTACATCATCCATTAAAACCAACAGGTTGGTGCTGTGTACCCTGTATTCACCATTAAGTGAGTGTTTCTTCTGGCAGGATGTTAGCAGGATGGAGGAATGATGTTTTGCCTAATACATTATACTATAGGCTGAATTGATCATTTGACATTTATCACAGTATAATTTTTTCTGTTTATATTACTTGATATAATTTATCATTTTTGAAAGTTATGAATTCATATCTGTTTACAGTGGAAACTCTACAGATTAAATCTTTGAATTAAGGTTTTGTTACGAGTCTAATGTGTCCTCTGTAGCAATAATGTGTTTGTAGATGCTTGACAAGAGGCAGTGGTTGTAATTTTACTAGCAAATAACTAGTATTCAGTTATCACCTAAATTGGAGGGTAAGTATTTACTTAAGTGAAAGGATGGAAATTAAACACATAGCCCCAGTTCTGACAGTTTTCCACCAACAACATACATGACAACAAGCAGGAAAGTAATTCATTTGCCCTAAACGGCTTCTCTTCAGTCATTTATTTTATGGGATTTTTCTGTACCACAGAAATTGTAACCCATGCTCCGTTTTTTTCTTTTGGCTTTGTTTAGTAACTATCTGGGATTGCATTAATATTGCACACAAATGTGGCTTGGTAATATCCTTCCCCTGGAAGGGAGGGATAGTTCCAAATTGTCAACTAGAGCAAGGAAGGTCATGCTGTATGAGTAGTGATCCTTCTCTATTCCAGCTGACCAGCAGAAAGAGTTTAACACATTGCAGCATCAGGGTGCAAGGTGGTTTTGGATCTGCTTTATGTCTCGTTATGCCTAATATAATGTTGAACTCCCCAAGAACAAAAGCTGCTTACCCTAAGGTGGCTTATTTGGATTTGACAAAAGAAAGCAATGATATGAAAACAGCTAATCTATAATGATGCTAATTTGACTCACCTCATATGCTTTTTGGTTCAGTGGGTTTCTTGTATTGATTTTTGAGGTTGAACATTAATAAATTCCATTTTCAAGAAACACGCACCCTTCGGGATGTCCAAGCTTTCTGAATATTATTGAATTAAGACTGCGGGATGCTCACATGTGTTTTTTCCTTGGCTGCTGATGGAGGTTCCAGCTGAGTTTTTGTTCTGCTACACTTTCTGCTTCATGGTTGTTGTCTCTTTTGATTTTTTTTTTTTTGGCACATAGTGTAATGGCTTGATAATTTTAATTAAAAATTTTGATAAATATTCTTAATAATTTGTACACAATTTGCAACATTTTCGCTAGAGATCAGCTACTGCACTGGGTGTTACGTGTGGATCAGAGAGGCATTTCAGTTTCTCCATGTGTTTGCAGTCATAGATTTCTGTGGGTTTTTTTCATTATCTGTGCAATATTCTTGTTACAGTTTCACAATCTTTCATGGGATTTTTTTTTTGCCCCTTTCCAACACAGTAATTTGGGAGTTGGAAGCCAGAATGAGATGGCTTGATGAAGCCCATCCCCCCATTACTTGCCCACAGAGCCAGATGCCTAAAGCCTAAACAGAGGGATAGCTAATAGCTTTGCATTCTAACATGATGGCTGGGGAGAGGATTGGGGAAGGTGGGGGGACGGAGAGGTTTCCTGGTGCTTGTAACACTTTTGTCCTCTGCCTGCTTGTGTGCCCAGCTGCTGCTTGCTGGGCTGGTGGAAGCACTGGAAGGGGGTTCCTGGCTCACCCCTCAGCTCCACGCGCCCTGTGCCGTTCTTCTGACAGAACAGTCACCACTGCCTGGATTTGCTACAGACTCATTGAGGGGCCGACAGCAGAGGAGTTGCTAGCCCTCACCAATGTTTTTGGACAAAGGATACTGAAGAGGTCCTTACGCGGCCCATGGGGAAGATTTCAGCCTGTGGCCACCATTCTCATGTGAGCTTCGTAACCAGCAACGCTCCGTGCCACGCATCTTCGTCTCGCTGGAGCCCATGAGTCATCGCAGCCGCTGCCTCCCGAAGCACGGCATCTCCCCCTGCTGTCTGTAAATATAACTGCCTCGAGGGAGTAGAGATAGGACTTTATTTGTTTGAAAGTTTTGGTTACAGTGTTGCTGTTTGTTCGTTCTAGATTTTTTGTTTGTTTGTTATATATATATTTGTAGTAAAGGACTGTTATCCTTTTCTCTATACTTTCTGATTAAAGTCTTAATTTCAAAGGTTGTGGTGATTTTTGAAGAGAGGCCCCTTCCTAGTCCAGAAAGATTCCTCACTTTCCTTGATAGACATCTTGGTTTCTCTTAAACTGAGACAATTCTATACAAATTTCAGTTCTTGTGGATAATTCACAATCAGTTCTCTTGTATCAGCTCTCATCAACCTCACCATAAAACCAGCAGGAATTGCTTTCTTTAAAGAAGTATACTTGGTGGTAGCATTTCACTCTGAGCTTGCATCATATTTTGAACATTACTCTGGTATTGCCTCAGCCATCTTCCCAGATGAAGATGATTGAATTTATATCTTGTGCTTCCCCGAAACAAAGACATAGCATTAAATTACATTTAGAAGGAACAAGTTTTTTTCCTTTATTTGAATACTGGATCCCATATTCAGTGTTATTTTAAATGGAGATCAGCTGCTTGGGTATTAGGTAGTTTAAGCCATTGATTTGTGCTTAGAACATTGTACAGAAACATACACTATTCTTGGAGTAGCTCTTCCTATGTTTCGTGACAGCAGTGATTGTGGAAATGTGATGCTGATGTACCATCTACAATAATAAAATTAAAAAGTGAGAACAAGTTTTACCTTGTCTGTAGTGGAGAAAACAATCTTTGAAGAATAATATGATCAGAATATGACCCATGTGTAGCTATATATGCACTCTGACCATATTAACATAAACGTACTTAAAAGCTTCACAGAAGGTATGCAGCATTGTTCCATGGTGGCAAGGTTTATTTTTATATTGCTTGCAAGAACTGATGTGCAAGTCAGCTGTTTGCTGAGCTGTTAGAGGTGAGAGACCTGAATCTTTTTCAAAAACAACTTGCAAATACAAAATAATAGTTTCTCCTACATAGAATCATGAGAGAATATTTGCAGATCTTCTGAGAATCGTGCCATGTTGAATGACAAAGATGCAGATTTGAGTGACACTAAAAGAAATCGCCATGCAGAAAAAGAAGACCATACTGTGGAATTCTGGAGTAGTTGGGAGTAGTAGGGTTGGAAATATGGATATGGAGACTGCATAATTTTCTGCGTCCTTATGCCTGACATCAATTGCATTATTGGCAAGCAATTGTTTTACGTGTCCTTATGATTGGCATCAGTAAGGTTTAAGGTAAACCATACCTGTGCTGGTTTACTGTTGATCTCTGCTAACTTTCTTTGTCATAAAATTAGTTGGTCCTTTGACCACTCAGCCACTAGACACAAGCAAGGTTTAAGATGCCCTGTCCTTCATGTCTACCTGTTCAACCACAGCTTGCAGCAGTGCCACAGGGCCCAAGGGGCTTCCCATTATCCCTTAGAAGCAAGGAACTGAAATTTCAACTCCTCAAAAAACTTTCTGCTACTGTTGTGCCAGGGACAGAAAATAGCTTCCTCCAGGTCTCCTCTGTGTGTGAGCACAAGTAAAAGTACCCCTGCATCCAGTATAACTTATATTCTAAAGCTGTGAATTGCAGAAGATCAAGTTGCCAGGCCATACTTGCCATGAAGTGCATATTTTTCTGTTTCCTGTTTGAACTATCTCAGATGGCCTGCTTTTTGGGTTTCTTTTGCAAGTGATCACACTTTCTGTTATTATCACCCACAACTAAGTAATGAGATCATCAGCTTTTTTATTTTTAATTTTTTTTCTCTTTTGACATTTATGATGATTAATAGCAAACAAACTGTGCTCATTATCAGCCTCCTTGTCTCTCTGATGACACTTTGAAACATATTCCAGGACAGGCTCTCTAAGTAACAAACATTTGTTTATTTTTATAAATGTCACTCAATCAGCTTTTCAGCTAGAAAAACCAAGCTCATCTATCATTTGCAAATTGCAAGGTGTTGAATTATACCCAGAGCCTAATTTGCAGACCCAAACCCCTACACTAAACAGCCAGCTGGGCCGGGGATGCCAGTACCCTTATGTAAACTAGTCTTGAATAGCTCAGCAGGTTTGTCTGAGAGCTCATTTAACCAATTGTTTTTTGAACTCCTTAATTTCCAAAGTAGTTTGGTACCTTTGGAAAAGACACCCCAGTTCGTCACAACTGAAAAAGAGGTAGGCACTTTGGGAATTCAGATAGACAGCATATATTACTCCAAGTGAATATATGGAGCCACCTGTTATTGAGTTAAACAAAAGCATCATCTTGTCAACAATGCTGTTCTGCATAATATCAACAATTAGTCTGAGTCTTTTTGTTGCAATAAATCCTGTCTTAAAACCATAATACCATACATGTATGTTCTTCAGTGTGAGCCCTTGCTATGTTAATTGAAAGCTGCCAAAATATAAGTAGTTTATTCAGTTCAAATTAAATTCCTGAATAGAAATATTTTCATGAAGAGAAAACACCTGAATTTGATCAGTCTATCCAGTAGGAACTTAGTAAGGAGGAGCCTTATCTTCTGGCTGTACAATATTTTCTGGGAAGAATTTCATCTACTGTGTAAGTTTATACCTCTCAAAGGCAATTTATAATTACTATAATTGCTTAATGGCACATTTCTCTTGACCATAGTATGCCATGCTGCCCAAATGTCCTCTTACACATTCCAGTGCACTGCTGAAAGGCTAGCAGCATTTTCCAAGCAGGACAGAGTAAAAATATTTCCAACAAACCACATCATCCAGCATCTCTACAACAGGTCAGTAAGAGCATCATACCACCCCAAACATCATATTGTGTATATATCTGAATTGGTAACATATGGTCTACTCCCTCTGTCCAAAAAGTTTATCTCTTCAGGATCTGCCCCTTTAATTATATGAACTCTGAGAATTGCTTTAAATTTAAAATGAACCGCAAACAGTCCACTTAGACTGCCAAAGGATCAGTAAATAATATACATAACCTACTGTTGATATGCAAATTGCATGTCCTATCATAAATGTCATTTTTCTGGAAAGAAATATTTACTGGATCTGGAATGACATCCTGTTCAAAGACAAGAGGACCCAAATGAATTGCAAAATGAGTGAAATCCCTTTAATAGAATTTGAGCACAGTTGTTGTTTTGCTTATAAAATAATAATGTTTCAATTTTCTCACTTCTCCTCTTCTTTGCTCAGTTGTAATTAAACAGCAATTGGAAGAGCTTCATAAAGATCTTTTTTATGGTAAATTATTTATAGCTTTTAGACTATATGAAATTCTCTGCAAATTAGGCTGAATTTAGTGGCCTTTTTTTGTGTCACACACACAATCTGCCAAAAATAAAAGAGGGAGAACAAACGCAAAGATTAAAAAATTCCAGGAAAATGAAAAATTTCATGTTAAAATTGACATTTTCTTTTTCATTACTGACATTGGAAAAATATTTTACTTTGATCTCATATGAATTACAAATTACAATATACATTATTCCATATACAGGGGAAGTACCAGGAGGGAAAAGCCTTCCCATTTCCAGTTGACCAGAAGTTGCGACTTGATTTTCTACCTGTAATTTAATTTACTAAATAAAGGGTAGTCTTTCAAAAATTACAAGCTGAAAAGAGAAGTACTACAAATATTACAAGAAGAAAACAAAAAAAAAAGGCTGAACAGTATTAATCTGTTGGCTTTGTGGTGATATTTAATATGTAAACCTGGAGTAAAACATACTGAAGCATCTTTGGATGCATAAACAGGTTGCCCATCAAAAAGTGAGATTTGTAAAATATAAATTGAGCTATGATTTTTTTGGGAGTTGTTTTACCGCCCTTGGGATGGAGATAAATCACCTTTACCTTTGTTTTACATGTTCACAAGATGGAACAAAATGATTTTCAGCTGCTGTTGTGGTATATGCACAAGGATGTAGCTAAATCCATTTCAGTGTCAGTGTTCTGTTTTTAGAGCTCTTTAAAATGGACCACATTATCTTAAGACTTCATGTATGGGTCAAAAGGCAATTCAATGCTCACTTCTGCAGCAGTGCAGAATGGCCAAAGTACTTCTGGGATTTCAATATACATTCTTAAGGCGTTTAAGTGCTTCAAATTTTTCATTTTGACATTAGAATCAGGGGGCAACAAGATTTTGTATCAGCCAGAAATGGTAGTTTTCTTCTATTTCTCATTTCCTTGAAATAAATAGGTAATAAAACTCCATCACTATCAGCACTTTCCATTTATGTTTTCAAGCTATAAGACTAGCTAAAATGCAGATATACTTTTGTATATTCTATAAACTGAAATAATGGACGTGGTATAATTTTAGTTACCAATAGTGTACTAGACAATAAAAGTGTTTACTGTATTTTATTGCCCTAATGCAGTTGTCACTAATCTTTTCAAACTATGTACTTTTCTAACCCTTGTTATAGTCTGCATAAGTCTCGTTTTCTTCTGTTAGTTTCTAAGCTTTCCTGTAGTATTGTGAAACCAGTTTAATATCTGACCTTTTCGCCAGCAGACTGGAGAGCAGCCCTGCTGAGTTTATGGAGGGGGCTTGATTGCTCTGTTGGATAGTACAGTATCTGGGATATGCAGATGTTAGTGATTGAAGTGTATTATCCATCTTAAACACCACTTGAATTTATACTGAGGCTTTCAAGTTCTGTTCATTAATAGGTCCCACAGTAATTGAATTCTCATATCATGCACAAAAAGAAGTCATACCTTATGTTCAGAATGGAGAACTCCCCTGATTGTTAAAAATTGCCATGAGGAAGCTTTTGAAAAAAAGGACATCCAACACCTGCAGCAATATTCTAGCTCCAGGTTCTGGTGGTTTCATATAGAAATTGATTTCATTTACTGACCTAGGAATGACAGGCAAGATGATGATGTGGTGAGCATTGTTATTGCACTTTCTGAAGATTTGTTGAAGTTTTCAGTCCTTCATTCCTCTTACCTGCCAGATCTGTCTTCCAGGGCTCTGCTCCCTTTATGGAGTTGGTTAAGTTCCTGTGAGCATGTTGCTAAATGAAAGGAGGCTCACACAGGGAAGAGGTGGAACCAAAGGGTCAGACAAGGTTACTTAGTATGAGAAAAAAGCAAAGAAAAATTTCTTCATATCTTAGTTCAGACCATTCCCAAGAAAGACCTTCAACCTTAAAGTACCAAGCCTGGAGATTCCAGTAGAATTTCACCATACATTTTGCAATCACTTCTGTAGGGAAGGCAAGAATACCCAATTTACTATAACTTTTTTTTTTGGGGGGGGATATTGCCACTGTGTCCTGACAAAACACAGACCACTATTGATTTTTCCCACAGTAGGAAAGAGAGACCTGAGAGACAAATGGAGATTGAAGAATATGAGCTTACAGAAATGAAGACGAAATAACAAGGATTCTTTTAAAGCAAGCATGGCCTTGCAGAATAGTAAAAATAGCAACTGAATTCTGGATAATAGCTTAGAAAGAAAACAATGTTTTGAAGTAAAGTCTTATTTTGCTGAATCTTATTCAGCCAAGGAGGACTGGTGAGAGAATTCTGCTATTTCTTCTTTAGTTGAACAGCCATGGGAATTTTCTGTCCCCTTTCACCGTGCAGTAATTGGCTCAAGTGCTGCTGCCAGTTAAGCAGCTGCTGTTGACTTAATGGGAATCAACATTGTGCTCACAAGCACACGTGGGTCAGGGTTAAAGCAGTCACTATTCTGGTAGTACTGGGGACTGATTAAAAATATTAAGAGGGTGGAATGAAAAAAATATTGCTTGACCATGGAGACTCTTTTATAGTCCATGTTTAATAGAAAACCCCAAATAAAATCTCTTGTTGGGACGGACTCGATAAAAAGCAGGCGAAGATCCTGAATAGATAAAAGTGAAACTTCCTTTATTTTTTCACACGGCTACTTTTATATATTTCATAAGTGTATGTGTACTAGCATTATTGGTGCTCATTACACACAAAGAATCACCTATTGGCCACAGTTACAAACAATTGCCTCTGTACAAACTCGCCCAAGTTTCTTGTCTTCTGCTTCTCCTGAGTTCTCTCAGTCTCTACAAGTTGTTTATTTTCACGGGTACACAACAATCTGGCCAAGGTCAAATTCTTCTTATTCTGTCAAGAAATCCACTGGCCTGGTGCAATTTCCCACAAAAATCCTTGATTGTCTTGTTGTCAGATGCAAAGAACCACAACTCCACAGGACTTCTGTAAGCCACTCTTTGTGTCTTTCAGAAAGGGGTGTTAGAAAATTAATATGCTCTTTTTGAAGAAGTGGTCTAGCTTTTTTTATTCAAATAATGGTTGAAAAGTTCTTCAGTAATAAACCACTTTTGCAACTAACACATTGAAAAGAATGGGGTCAGTCTTGAGTTCCTGATATAGAGTCATGACATCTTTATAGCTAACTGCAATGTTTTCAAAATAGTATAAATTACTAACTGCTGTTGATGCTGTTTACATGCTCTACATGTGTTCCTCCATCCATAGAATACCATTTTATCTCCATGTATTTCTGTTAATGAGCTTTCAGTGTTAGGGTTTTTAACTTCAAGAAATATTACTTAAGAAGTTTTGCAGTTTTGCAGAATTTAACCTGCAAAAGCAATCCTGTCAGCAGGGAGCATTCACACCTCCTAAGGTCTGACTGGCAGAAACATGTTTTCCAATTGAGTCCTGCCAGTGATGCTTTTGTGTGACAAATAGTACCTCAAAAGAGAAGACATTCAAGCAAGACAGTGTGATAAATTCTTCTGCAGAAACATAAATTATTTATTATATTATTATGAATTATTAAGAATATTTCATCAGATGGACTTGAAAAGCTTCACCACATTATTGTAAACACTGCACCATTTTAAGTGACTCCATGTATGAATAAAGCAAAAAGCAAGGTAGAAAAAAGAGCTGACAGTAGAGACAAAGTCTCTAAGGGTCTGTGAGAGACTGGACTGTTAATGGTTAACGACTCAAAGAATCGACCACTTGGGATAATAGCCTAGGTACAGAGCAGGTGCACAGCCATCACCAGAGGCTTATAAGATAGGTGTTGAACAAGATAAGGGAAAAAGCTAGTAAGATGAAAATCCTGCTAGAAAATAACTGGTTTGATCAGAAGAAAAGTAGATATATGTTTCACAGTGAAATTGGTCAAAGTACAGGCTAGCAACCCTTTCCCCCAGCCTATATAAATATATGCTTGAGGTAGCTGACAGTCAACTTGAGGTTTAAAAACTGAGAAGGGCTTGAGGAGAGTGGCTCATCAGTGCTGATGTTCCAAAGCTACTACCTAGTTAAATTTCATGTGAAATTTGCATTTATTATCAATTTTTCTGTTTTTAATGTTCACATACTCTTCATCATTGATACCTATTTTCAATGTTACTTTTATTCATTCCATGGCATTTATATAATAGATAATCTCACAGAAAGAGAGTTGTTCTCTTACTTAGTAAGCTTTTTTAAAGGAGTAAATCCAAAAGATAAAAAATAGTATTCTTAAAAATTTCTCCCCAAAATATCTGAAGGCATAAAGAACATGAATATTTTAGCTCAGTTGTAAACCAAAACATAAAATAATTTGGGTGGACTAAAAGATAATATTTTTGTTATAGATTGATATTTGCATACATTCAGACAAAGTAAATTTTTTTCCTCATTATTTAAGTCAGGTTTTATGTATTTTGACACTGTAGATCACAGAATCGCAGGCTATGCCAAATTGGAAGGGACAGACTACGATCATCAAGTCCAACTCCTGGCCCTGCACAGGACCATTCCCAAGAGTCACACCAGGTGCCTGAGGGTATCATCCAAATGCTTCTTGAGCTCTTTCAGGCATGGTGCTGTGACCACTTCCCTGGGGAGCCTGTTCCAGTGTCCAACCATCCTCTGTGTGAAGAATCTTTTTCTAATATCCAACCTAAACTTCCCCTAGCACAACTTCAGGCCACTCCTGGTCTCATTCCCCATTCTATACGTACATAGAGGATTGCCCATCCCAGGTGCGGAATCTGTCACGTCCCCTTGTTGAACTTCATATGGTTGGTGGTTGCCCAGTCCTCTGATTTGTCAAGGTCTCTCTGCAGAACCTCCCTGCCTTTGAGAGAGTCAACAGCTCCTCCCAGTTTTGTGTCACCTGCAAACTTGCTGAGTATTCCTTCCAGCCCTGCATCCAAGTCATTGATGAAGATGTTAAGAGCACAGGGCCCAGGATGGAGACCTGTGGAACCCTGCTAGTGACAGCTCACTAGTCTGATGTTACCTCATTCACTAGTGCCCTCTGTGCTCAGCCCAAGAGCCAATTTCTCACCCACTGCTTGATGTGTTTATCCAGCTGTATGCCCAATACTGTGACTGTTTTGGAATAATATATAATATTTAATATATAATATTTAAATATAGCTATAAAATATTGTGTCTTCTTAAAGACAAAAGTCCATTTAAACTTTTCCAAAATCCCTTTCTCTTTTTTAAAACCATTTAATGAACTGCAAGCAAATACTTGACCAGTCCAATTTGTCCCAAGTCATACTTTCATTTTCTCCAAACCTGTGGGTTTTGACGAACTTTCTGTCTGTGAAAGAGTTTTGCTCAGCTCTGCTTCCTAGTGAAGATGGTGTCAATTTTCCCATGGATCAAAATAAGAGTTGAGTCAGGTTCCAATGCTGTAACCATTGCAAAACAGTTTTCTAAATTGTCTAGTCTGTTTGTTTTCCCACTAAACTAAGTAATTTTAGATGTACAGGCCAAGAGAAATAAGGGATTTTTAAAAAATCAATTCAGAATTACTTCCTTAGGTATTCAGTGATTTTTTTGTGTTTTTTAAGTAACCACCTTAGAAAAAGTCATGGAAGAGAATAATGCATATTACATTATCTATTTTCTGCTATGCTAGCCATTTTGTTGGTACATCACACCAATGTATTTTAATGTCAAACAAGAGCTCAGCTAGTAAAATTACTTTTAGTTTTTCTTTTTGATTAGTATTATTAGACTGCTTTACTATACTTTTAGTTTTTCTTTTTGATTAGTATTATTAGACTGCTTTACTACCCCTTATGGCTATAATGAGTTCTCAACTGAATTTTAGTGCAAATTAAAATCAAGAGGCAATCTACCAATATTCTTTTCAGTACTTCTAAAAAATGCATTTATGGGCTATGTTGATTGTTCAAGACAATGCTGTCTTTACATAAGCAGTTTCTTCTCCTGGGTTTGATGATCATAATAATAATAAATGTAATCTGATGTTAATTTAAGTTTGTACACTGGGCTTAATTCTGCACTCCTACAAATTTATACCTTTTATGGAACTAAATTTTTTATTGTCAATTTACAATTTTACAAATTATTTAACTATCTCTTACATTTTCTGCTTGTTTTGGGGAACAGGAATGATACATAAAAACTCAACTTTAAAACAGAAAAGACATTTGTACACTATTAAGTACTGCTGTTTCTGAAAAGCTTTTTTTCTTTTAAACATTATGAAACACTACACCCACTGAGGGCAGAGTTTAAAAGAAATCTGATGTTGTGTATGAAGAGTACTACATAATTTAATGCAGACCTATTTCAGCTGGTTCATGTTTATGGTCAAACTAGCCCAGTTTTGGGTTTGTTGAGCTTGGAGTGAACTTAAATCCTGAACAGAAATGAGTTCTGGAAATGCAGTAAATGTGTTGCAGGTGATAATATCTGCTACTGATCCCACAAAAAATGTCTCCGATAAAAATTTGTTTAAAGTTTAGGATTCTAGTCTCTGTATGTGTTCTTCCATTAATTTTCATGTAAATATTAATAATCCTTAAAGTAGAAAGCTCACATATTTCAAACCAGAAAAACATAGGGACCTGATTATGCCAATGAAGTTACTTGTTTGAATCTCAGTGATCATCTGCCAATATTTTCTGTTGGGCCTTGTATGTCCTTTTCACAAATACTTCATTGTGATCTCCATTTTCTACTCCTTTTGAAACCACAGATTTCTGGTAAAGTATTTTATAAAGGTAGGGAACTCTGATGCAGACCATTCTTCTCAACTGTGCCTTCCTGACAAAAGTAACAAGTGCTTGGTCTGACTCTTCCACCCACTCTGTCTTAAACAGCTGAGGACAACCGTGTGAAACATATCTGCCTCTGTGTCAGATCAGTGAGTGCCATCTGGACAGAAGGTAATGAGGTTGTATCTCATGAGTGAAATGCAGCAAAAGCATGCTGCTTCATAATTTACTTATTTACTGCTTTCTAAACTCATTAAAAGTAGCAAAAAAAAAAAAAAAGGGTGTAAACCATAAGAAAATATCTCCTGAAATCCATATGTGTTCTTTGTGTAATTTCATAGCAAATATGCTCTGTGTGTAGACTCTTTGCTTATTATAGAAAAGTGACCTGGGCTGCACTAGGATCTCTGGCATCTGTGGATGTTAAAGGCTGAAGCTGCATTGGGATTTTGTAAGACTGGAAGTTCTGTATATCCTGTTGTTATATAAGTTACACATGGTTTGATGGCATTTTTAACAAAAAGGCATAACTGTTTCTTCTGAGATTGCCTAAATACTAAGAAAAAGTACTATTAAAATAGCATTTCAGCTGGGGCAAAGAAAGAAAGCATTATTTCTAAGAATAAGGTAAAAGGCAAGTAATGTTATTATAATATCCAGAATAGTAGAAGCAGATGAACTGAGTAATAGATTTGTTGAAGATCAGTGGTATTTCCTCAACAATATTCATCTCCTGGGTGACATCAGTAGATACCAGGCGGGGCCATGATCTTCTAGTTCCTCCAAAGACAGTAGACCAAGCTGACAAGAGAAGTTTCAGTCTGTTTCAGAGTCCATCTGCTGTTTCAGAGCTCACTGCTTACCCATCCATCCTTCCAAAGCAGTGTAGAGACAGGAAACACTAAGCAGCAGGGAGCA
This sequence comes from Campylorhamphus procurvoides, assembly GCA_013396655.1. Classification (NCBI taxonomy): domain Eukaryota; kingdom Metazoa; phylum Chordata; class Aves; order Passeriformes; family Dendrocolaptidae; genus Campylorhamphus; species Campylorhamphus procurvoides. Next base: position 19,358 of record WBMV01002004.1, on the reverse strand, counting down.
GGCTGCAAATCTGCCCATACTTTTTATATACCGTGCGCTGGAGCGGTAAAGATTTCTTGCTGCCTTTCCCCCAGCTATACACCAGAGAAGACCAACTTCTGTCTCATTCTTATGTGGACATAAAACATTTCAGAGGCTCACACCTCACAGAAAAATAAAAAACCAATACTGTCAGCCTAAATCAAGAAGTAGTGAAGCAGAAATGTTGCATTTGAGCAAAGGTGTGGACGGTTCCAGGCAAAGCCTTACAGTAGAGGACCAATGGAGAATCTCTATACCCAGAAGATTACATTTTAATTTTTAATTATTTTTTGCTAATGGAAATGAGACGGTGCTAGACCTAGTGACTGGTTGGATTATTATTTAAAGGATAATATAATTCATAAAGGAATAATAAAATCAAACAGTAGATTCTTTAATTACTTTAGGATCAAGGTAGTACTTGATACCACACAGAGATGTGTTTGAAATATTGATAACTGAACTTACCACACAGAACAGATGCAGACTACATCTTTGATAAGTATACCCCAAATTATCTCAGATATAGTTATTTTCTACTGAGGGGAAATTTCTGCTGCCAGAAATTTGACTGAAATACCCATTTTAACCTGGTGGCCAGTTTCCTGCACTGGATTATAGCTTTGCCACCATCTCAGATATTATCAGAATGAAACAACTCAAAGGAATTAAAGGAAAGCATGAATAATTTTAATGAGTTGTTCTGCTTCATTTCCTGCTCTAAAAACAGGATTAAGTATTGCTTGGTACCTGGCCTTGGTAAGTCTAGTCTCTAAGAAGAGGCTACTGCTGTCCCTCTGTCTGGTTTTGGCAGTGTGTGGAGGAGCATGTGTGATCTCAGAAGAGAGGGCTGGGCATGGTCTCTGTTAGCATCCCCTCCCTGTAGACCTCCATGCCCACTCCAAAGGGATGTCTGCTCATGGTGCCTGCCTTCCCTTACAGCATTTTTGGCCTCTAGCCCACTACAGCATTTTTGGCCTCTAGCTCAGCAGCCCCTATCTTTTGCTGAAATTTTGTCTTGGGCTTAATGTGTTGTCCCTGTACAACACACACCAACACAAAGCTATGGAGCTGCAAGCCTCCCTTGGAGCACAGGAAGATTAATAAGAGTTTGCTTCAGGGGTTTCTTGCTGCTCTGTCCATGCACTTGGCAGACAAAAAGCCATTTTCTTCAGCTCATTAGGTGCATATATCTTGCTTTCAGCTGCATTGCAGGGAGTCTGTGGCTTGCCTGCTCTGTTTCCCCCTTTTTCCCCCTTTACTTTCCCTGGTGCAAATCCCCCAGTCATCAGATCTATTTTGTATCCTTTTGTGGCCATCAACACCTATGTTATTCCTTTCACAAATGAGGTCATTTTCTTATCCTGCATATTGTAAACTTTCAGAGAGCAATCCTACCTTTTTGTTTGTTTGTTTGTTTTCTTTTTTTTATGGTTTGGTTTTTGGGGGTTTTTGTTTTTTTGGTGGTTTTTTTTTTAGTTTGTTTTCCTTTTACATCTGTGGGAAAGGGCTAATGCCTTCACTGTTTCAGTCTTAGAAAATTATATAATTTGGGCATGGTACCATGATGTCTCAGTAAACTCTTCGCATTGTGCTGTCTAATCCTAACAGCACACGCCATATATGTGAATGCACCCTAGGGTGTAATCCTTTCTGACTATAGTTCTGGTTGTAGCTGGTAACTACATGGCATAATTTTCAAAAAATCTCATTAGCTTTCTGTAGATAGAAGGCTTAATAGACCACAGATGACAAATATAATTTTAAAATATGCTGTGTGAAATGCCTAACTGTGAATTGTGTGAGAGAAAAAGAAATATACTAGTTACTGAAATACATAGTGCTGCTTTGCTTCAGTGTGTCTGGGACATTTTAAGACAGAACCACATTTTAGCAGTTCTGTGGACCAAACTATTCAGACAGTTGAGGAGAAATGAACCTTGAAAGTGAGAAGACTGGATTCAGCCTTTCCTGCTGCTTTACTCTCACTTGCTCCAGTCCTTCCCTGAAGGTAATCATGCCCAAACTAATGTGTTCATTTTCTTTCTCAAATCTAACAGATTTTCCTATTCCCATAATTGTTTTTCTCAAGACAGTTTCTCTCAGCAGAGTCACTTCATTCCACCTTCATTCTATCTTCTCTTCTTGCAGAAATGTCTCCAGGCTGTTTCCCCATCTACTTGTTCCTCGCTGGAGGTAATTGAAGTGCTGGAGAGCAGTCACATGTAGCCCTTCCTGTTTTTTTCTCTTACAATTTGAAACAGAAGACTTTGGAATTTCTGTCTTGTATTTCAAAAATTAGGCTAGGAATGCGTGAAAGGAAAAGAAGTTTTTAACAGTGCCATACTAAATCTGACTTTCTATTAAATAAGATATATCCAGGGCATATTGAATATCAATAACATTTAACATTGATTGTCTATAGTTTTTGGATTTGTCTACTAAGATAGCATGTATTGTGTAACAGTCTTGTCAATGATTGTAGTAAATCAGATTTAAGTAGTGGAAGACACACTTGCAGATTGAGTTTGGTTTTAGATTGTTTGCCTATGCAGGTGAGTACTCTCCACATTTTCAGTCCCAGGAAGAATGATATGTTACAAGCTTTAAAGGACTCATCAACTCAAGGTTAGGCAAGAGTCTGTTTATCATGTTTTATTAGGAACATAAAGAGTACCCAGGGGATGGGGAAACTGAGCATAAAAGGTGAGGGAAACACTGGTCAGTCATGATTTAGGAGTGGATGAGCAGGTATGAAATAAATTGTCCAGCTGTTGCAACCAGTATGGTTTCTAAATCATTGATCAAGCCTGTCTAACCTTGATGATCCTGGCTGATGATAACCAGCAACAGATTAGCTGTTCCTTAATGTGCGAAGGTGGCATTTGAAAGCACTGTGTCAGAAAGCTCAGATCCCAACTTCTTTTCCTTCTGTGGAGAAGTCCCTCTGCTCCACAGCCCAACTCTGAGCCACTTCTCCCAGTACATTTAGCCTGGTGCTGGGTGGAAACAGCCTCTTCTCTTGTTGCAGGAGGCAGTCGTGGTTGACTTAAGGGCTTTAATGTCATTGTGTTTCTATGTGTCCTCAATAAGGGAAAAACTGCTTTTTGTCAGTCTAAATAAGACACCGGAAGGCATGTTAAAGAGAAATTACTCTCTCAGAAATAAACCAACCAAACAGAAAAATTTAAAAGCCTGTTAAGTTTATATTTAGTTCTTGTTATTAAGCAGTAGAAGAAGGACCTCAACAAAAAAAAAATGAAAAAGGTTATTATTCAAACCTTTCTCTCCTTGGCCTCTGAAAAAAAATTCTGTTATGTTAAGTATGTCCATCAGCTTTGGCATTGCCATATTGAAAACATATGGCAAACCTGTGCTTTCATTAACACTTGGAAATATTCTTTGTGCAAATCATAACTCAGAGCATTGTGGGAAATGAATTCTTATGTCCTCTAGATTTCTTTTCTTTTATTTATAATGTGCTCTCAGCAATTTCGGTAAGAATATCAGATCATATTTTCCAGATGGGTCTTTTCACAGGGAGAAGGTTACTCTGTTCTCCTGTGCAGTTTTTGAAACCTCAGGGTAATATTCCCTCTATTATGGAGAATAACAGCAGATCAGAGACTTTGTAGTGCAGTGTTACAAGTGTAACTTGTAACATCTATGAAAATGAAGTCTGATTCCCCGCTTGGTAATGTAAGAGGTCCTCAGCAGTTCCAATAGACTAGGACTGGCATTTCTCTTACCAAGGGTGAATTTTCAGGTTTTTTATTTTTTTTTATTATTCCATTAAACATAGGATATGATGTTCGGGGCTTTTAAAAAAGGTATCTTGTGAGTTTTGTTCCTTAGGAAAGCAATGGATTGCCTGTTATAATGAATTCATAAGGAATTTGTAAGGAATTTGTAAGTGTTTGCGAACTCCTTAACACCTCTAGCTCCAACATGCTATTTCCTTAAAAATATTCATATCCCTAAGATATCTTGTGATATTCCAACAACACACAAAGGAACTGAGAGTCTCACCTGCTCTTTAATCTCAAGAGGACTTAGTGGTCCTTTTTTCAGTAAACCCATGGCTGCTCAGGTGCACTATACCAGTGAAATCACCCTTGGTTTATATATACAGGGTTAAACTGAAAAGATGCAGCTGACGCAAATGAACACAGGCTCTTTGGATTATTAACTTGGGAAATTACTCCTTTTGCAGTGGGCAATAAGTGTTTAGTGAATAAGGAAGAATGTTACAAACAGGAAGAAACACAAGCTTTTCTTTCATCCTGGTCCCCTTCTGAAAATGTAAAAGCTACTAAGGGGATTTGCTGTTCCTCTGGTTTTGCTCTATGTGTTTCAGAATGATTTAAAGCAAGAAAGTATGGGTTGAATGTAAATATGATATAATAGTGAAACAGAACTTTCCTTGGATGTCAGCAAGCTTGGTTTCCTCTTACCTCTTAGCCATCATCTGCTTCAAGACGGTTCATAAACAAATGCCTCGTATAACATTTAATAACGTAAAAAACCTGCACCAAATGTGCAGGATCTGATGAGCCACTGGAAAAAAAAACCAATAATAATAAATAAAAAGCCTCTGCCTCCCTTCTTAATGAGATGACTTCATCAAGGCTCAAAAGTCATTCAGTTTTGGGCACCTGAATTGTTTCACTGAGGTTTAAACTCTGTGAATGTGCTAGCCAGGGACTTGCTGGCTCAGGACCCGGATTGAGTGTTCACCATAAAGTCTTGTCATCATAAAGTCTTGTAAGAAAAATAACTACTGAGCAACACATGAACTCCAAGACTAGGCTGAATCTTTGTATTTTTCCAACCTTTTATAAAAGCCACTCACTGAAGTCCATAGTAAGACTCAGACTTTAATGGGTCTTGGAGTGGGCCCTTATTTTCCTTCTTTCTCTCTTTTTTTTTTTTTTTGTAAATTCTGTAATATTTATTCCAAAGAGGTTCAACCAAACCACCAAAGTTTAATTACAATATTTTGTTTTGTATGGACAATTCTACTTGAGCTCAGTAAAACTAATTACTACTTGCAGCAAGAAGCAGAAAAGGAAGAGACTTGCTGACTTTCCTATGTATCGATGATTTAAAAAAATGAATATTTTCTGCTTCATAAACATGGTAAATGAAATGCATACCTCATTTATCGCTTAAATAGTAATAACACTGTCCACTGGATGCTGCAGGCTGGATTCTGACAGAGGTAGATTGACAGTATTTACTCAGTGAAAGCAATAAACAGATCAATAACAAAATGCAGCCTAGGGGGTTGGTGGTGTAGCAAGACAGTTATGACTTCAAAGTCTTGCTGCAGCAATGATCAAATTCATTTGTACAACTGAAAACAATTGTTGCCTCATTGGGTTAAAGGTAGCTGAAGCAAGCTTGAATCCTCCCTGTGCCCCAGAGGAGCATGGCCACTTGGGAGCAGCCTGCTGCTCTTTTAGATGTACAAGCAGCAGTGAAATCTAAAATATAATTAAAAAGAAAGCCAATGGTTTGATTGGGGGTTTAAATATATTTTTATTATTATTATTTTTGTTTGTTCCCTGTAACTGTTTATTTGTCAGTGATGGTCTGGACTTTGCACTTTTCTTATATGAGGGAGGAAAGAAAAATCAGATGTTTACCTGTGCTTTCCTCCTCCTATTCTACTCTTACTCCTTACTAAGTGATTCAAACGGACTTCCTGGGTGAAGGAAACAGCTTGTTCTTTCTTGTGACTTTGCTGGAGGAAGTGTTTAATGAGAGAATGCCTTGCCCTCTTGCCAGCAAAATGCAGGAGCTGGCTGACTGCATGGCTCTTGGGACCAAAACTTCATTTTTTAGGCAGCAATGACTTTGACATTTTTTTGCTGGTTAGGGATTTGTCTAGGGCAGCAGTTATGACTGCCGTGGGAGGTGACAACACTCAGGCCATTGTTGCTGTGGTTTACCAAGAGGTGTCCCTAAAGTCACAAGCAGGTCTTATAAATGTTTTGCCCATCTTTTGGGCTAGAGAAGGAAGAGTATCACTGATCTGAAGGTCAGACAAGGTGACAGACTTCTATGTTTGAACACCAGGTGCATGTTCTTCGTTTTCATCTGTGTGGGCAGGGATGTGCCACTAGCAGGGAAAGTGCAACGTTTCAGAGGCAGCTCAGGGAGCTGCTGAGGTACTGCCACAGGCACTTGTGTGGGCAGAGTGTGGCTGTCTCTTGTGCTTTTTGGATGAAAGTGTCTCGTCCTTCCGGAAAGGCTGTTGCAGTGTCTGACACTCAGCATGCTAAAATGAAACGAGCTGCTCTGGAATGTCTTCCTCCGGCAGGCTGATCAGAAAGGGTGATGACCTCACTTTCACATACTTCTCTTTGGCAACAACATTTTTTAGAAGTAACGAGTGACTCTCTAAGGAAATAATTTGCCAATACTCGATATTAGCTCCTTGATCTCCCTCTAGTTAAGCATCATTTCAATAAGGACCATTATGGGTAAGACAGAGACTCATGTAGAGTAAGGTGTTTAGTATATGTCTTCCAATTATAGAGATAATTTTGCCTCTTCTACGTAAGACAGATTACCTAGAACTTGAAGTGATCTACATTCAAATGCAGAACAATTTCAACTGCTTTGTATTTCTGGAAATATGGGGTGAGAGACATCAGTCAACACACAGTTTGAATGGCAGGATATGTATTCTAAAAGCAGCCAGTAGCAAATCTCTGTTATGTGTGCATTAGCAGAAAGAAGCCTCTGCACTCCGGGAAACTGTTTCATTTTGTGGACTTCCTCCTGAGCTCAAACCATGAGGATCCCATGAGTTCTTGCATAATAGCATGTCTGTTTCGGCTAGCAGGAACAGCAGTGGCTCAGTTACTGGCTTCTTATCTATAACATCTCTGACTCATGATCTAGACCATTCACAGAGACCCATGGTATCAGTTAAATGACTAAATGAAAGTGAAGAGGATCTTACTGCAGAATTTGCAAAGACTATTTTATTTTTGCAGAATCCACTTCAGAGTCACACAGATACTCTGTCACAAAAGGTTACATTTGTGCAAGCACTTCATTCCATAGGGTTTAGTTATTGATTTAAACTGGAGTCACACAGCATGAACTTTGAAAATATAAAGGAAAAATTATACCAGGAGTCAAACCTCAAAGAAAAATAAATCAAATACGGGATACCTTGAAGATGACCTAGAAAAGAGAACGGCTGGTTTTGGTTTAAATGAACAAATATTTTTTAAGATAAAAAAATGAAAAGCCACAAAATTTCCACACTTAAAGTTTATGTTCAGTGATACATCACTGTGTAAATATATAAATAGCTTATCCGTAGCACTTAAACTTGGTGAGATGGAGACTAAAACAGAGGAAATGGTAAGGAGAAACAGAAATTTCACTCTAGTGTTGGAGTCATCAAATCCATCCTGGATACAGTGAAGAAATAGCACAAAATATCTTATCCCTAGGTTAATAAAATTAATAAAGTTTTGTGTTCTAGGTGATAAATATGTTTTGTAATGATAGAATTTAGAGGTGGTGTATCTTCACTAAACAAATGGATGAAAAATACTAAACTTTCAATTGTGAGCAGAGAGCTTTATTTTACTAATCATGATCAAGGTGAATGGCATAAATCAGTGTTTTAAATATAAAACTTAGAGGGAGCACTTTTTATACAGAAGTCCTTAGAGGTCTATAGTTATTAATTAAATCAGTGCTGCATCTTTATTACACAAGACTGTATATCTGTATCCGTATTGATTTCTGGTAAGTGAATGGTTTTGACTTTACTAAAAATGTAAAAAGCTCATCAAACTTCATAAAGTTGTTCTCCATTATCTTAACCCTTCTTTTGCTGAATTTAAGAAGTTAAATATTTTTATTTTTTATTTTACTGCAAGATTTCCAAGTAATTTTAATGAATGAGATTTCAGCATTTATATTGTTTTCTGTTTCCTAAATTATTTTACCTTTCACCTGTCCTAGACGCTACATTCTAATCTCTTTTAGCATACTGAAGGACACATACAAATAAGAAGCAATCTTATTTAGTTTGATTAAAAAGAAAAAAAAAAGTCTTATTTCTCCACAGAGATAATCTAAGCAATCCATGCAGTCCAAGAATATTCAATACATTCAGAACTGTGAACAGTTTTGCAAACTAGGTGGGTAATGCCACATACACACATTACGTATAGGTACAGATAGGTGAAAGAAGTACATGCATTTAGCTTTTCTAGGTGTCATCTGAAAAGACACTACAAGGACTAATAATCAAATGACTAACAAAGAAATGATCCTTTTGCTTCCCGAGTAATGCCTTGGTACTGTTTGGAAGAGAGTTTGCACAGAGAAAGATGAATGGTCATAAGGAACAATGCTAAAGTGCATTTACTTATTATTTTCTTCTCCAAAGAGTGAAGACTGGCATATCTTGTAGACCATTGCCTGACTCTGGTGCTTTGTCAATAGCATTAATCTCCTAAATCATATTTTCTACGCTGTTTCAGCTAGTAAGGTATTTTTGCCTTGATTATTTAAAATGCTCACAAACCAGTGCAAACCTATTACAGAAAAATATTTTAGCAGAAAAGGAAAAGTAAATTGCTGCATTATACATCTATATATTTGCTCTAGTAATTAGCTTTCAAAACAGAACTAGTAAGATAGATAAAATAACAAAGTAAAATAATTCTGCCAACCTTTATGTGATTTTAACTTACAGATTGTTATTGGAAGGAATACTTGGTGAGATGGTATTTCTGAAGAATAATTCAGCAGGACACATATAAGACAAAAAAGAAATGAAATTTTATCCTTTAAAATTGGCAAACTGCATGTGGAAGGTTGCCTTATTTTCTTTCTCTTATACAGTATAAACAATATAGGGATTTCTTTCTGTCTTAGAACAAACAGTAAGAGAAACACTTATCATTAAATTTACTTGGCACAGTTTATAAATCTTTCTTGTTTTACCTTTGCCAAGCTTCAGTCATGGAGGTGAAATTTTCTGTGCCTAGGGTCTCATGAAGGCTGTTAGCAATATCAGTTGCTAATAGGTCAAAAGGATGCCATCAAATGCATTTGCTTGTGCCTTCACGTCATCCTACTAAAAGCACAGTGCTTGCTTTTGTGCCACCTTAATATGGAAATTGTGGCATGAGGAATCACCAACTCTAGTTCGATGTATGCTAAACTCTTAACATTTACAAAGATATTTTTCTCTTTTTATGGAAAGAATAAGTTGAGAACTACTTCATGTAAATCAGCATGATTTCAGTAGTTTCAATAATTAAAACAAAGCAAAAGTACTTCCCTACCTTAATTATTTATACTTTATTATCCATTATAGCTATGAATATTGTGGAATTAATGATGCTTTTGTAATTTATACCAGCAAGGGCATGATATTTCCCAGTATATGTAACTTAATTGGTATAGAGTGAATGTCACTCCCTTTAAACAAAAGTAGATTTCTTCCTTTGTGATTCATTAAAATAGGCATGGCTCCTGATTTTGCATAGGATCTCATTTATTAGACATCATTAACAAGAAACCCCATGTGCGTGGTTTAAAAGGGGAACCTGTTCTCTGCCCAAAATAATTTCAACCTTATGCTTCCAGTATGTCCAGGAGAGCCACTGAGCACGTGACCATCTTGAGAGAGAGTGTGTGTGTACAAATGTGCATATGTGTGTGCAGGTGTGGAGACGTGAGAAAAAAGGTGAAAGAGAGGGAATTGCAATTAATTTGAACATAGATAAATGAAATTACTCATTTTTCCTCAACAAAAAGAGGCAAATTATTCCAAAACCCCAGTAATAATTATGAAGTCTACTAAACCAAATGCACACCACTGACCTTCTCAGTGCCTTTGTATTGCAATAAATGTTTTATGACTGTGAATAACTTTAATAAGTTGTAAACCTCCTACACATAGGCACGCAAACACAAACACACACATCCAGAGGGAATGAGAAGCTGAGTGTACCAGACACCAAGACGATATTCCCATGAAGGAAGCTGTTAGGCTGATACCACTCTGTGTTTATGGATGTATGCTATGCAGTTCTCAGACTGAAGGAAAGGGACTGTTGGTAACTTCCTTGCATTTGGAGAAGATGGGCAACTAATTGGAGAGTCTGGCTAATTCAGATCTTTACCAAGACATTGGATTTTAATGCCCTGTACATGATGAGTAAGTGCAATAATCAAGAGCTGGCTATTTACTTTCCTTAAGCAATTAGGGACTCTGAGGACAGATTTAACCTTGAATTAGTCTGCCATTTTCTATTCCCGTAAACCTTTGCCTGATATAAAAATTGAGGTCAGTTAAAAGACATCCACTGATTTCCACAGGCCTTCAATGGGACTCTCGAGGGCCTGAACTGAATTATGGATACAGTGTTGAAGAGTCTGGGCTCCTTTTCACATGTCCCTGACCTGTGTACAAGGTACTTCAATTTACTCCCTCAGAACAGAATAAGGCTCCTTATATTATGTTCATTAGCCATTCTANATCTCTATGACTCAGAATTTGTCTTTAGCTTAAGCATTTTCTCTTAGAGAATTCTCAGCGTCGGTATTCTAAGCTAACTTTTAACTCTTAGAGCCTCTGCTCGGCTTCAAAACCACTGCTGTATATCTCATGGACTGAGAGGAAATAAAACAGCAGTTTAGGAAATATGTGGGGTTAGAGGAGAAAAGTTCTGTTAGGTAGTGTGAATACACTCACTTTTGTAGGACAACTGTTATTTGTCTTGTAGACCAATTTCTTTATAGATACATTTAAACAGTTAGTTAAACTGTAAACTAATACACTTATCTTCTAGTATTTATTAGTGCAGTTAGGATTATGGAGAGAACAACACAGAAAAGAGAAATAGTGGAATTAAAAACAATTTTACCAGGAAGGATGGTTTGTGATTAACAAAGACAGGAATCTCAGTTCCACTTTTGCTCTGCTACAGCCTTCCCACTTAAGCATGGGTGTAATAATCTTTCAATTTCAGGTATTTCCTATTTCATCTGTAAACGTTTTAAAGCACATTCAGCTTGGATGAATACCTGTAAAACCCAAGACAATTGAAATCTCTTTTGAGGCTACATCAAAAAAAAACATTGTAGCAGATGAATCACAGACACCTTGTTGTGCTGAAACGAAAAACCATTTATTGTCTAACACGTGCTCATGTTTATACCCAATTTAGTTTTGGGTTTTTTTACAGTTCTCCAATCAGCATGTGACATCCAAGCCCACTTCCTCTAACCAGCATGCAGTATGCATCCCCTTCACCAACCAGTGCATTCAGTGTGCACATGGTGTGAACGCAGTGCTCATGCAGCCAGGTTCATCTTGGCTTTGTCCTGATTCTCCAAAACCCATGATGGTTTTTTTCATTTCCCCTCTTTTGTAAGTATTTAGAGGACCTTGCAGAGCTATTCTTTCAAAATTTCTATGGCCAGTATGAGAGAGAGGAATCAGGTGGATTTCCACAGCTTCTTTTGTAAAAGGAAAAATGAAAACAATTCATCAGTTAATTTTTACTCCTCTTTTGCTGTGGTGTCAGTACAGAACAGGGAAGTGAAAAAGGCTGGACATTCCCTGCCTTTCTGTCTGCTCTCTAGGCCATGTTGAAGTTGATCATTTCCATTTTCACTTCCTTTTGCCAATTTAGGTGCTATTTGCCAGCTCCGCTCCTTTGGCATTATCTCACCTTCTAGATGATTCTTGCCACCTATTATGCTGCTTGTCTGGTTTTGATGCATAACTGATGTGATCTTAGAAATGAAAAAGAATTGTCAAGCTACCAGGAGATAGACATCTGGAAACCTTAGTAGTTTTTCTACCTCTTATGGCAAATATATCTTCTCCTAATTTCTTTTAAGATGCACTTGAATAAAACTTAGCTTCTTCATGTCAGAGTTTCCTTTGGCCTGGGGCTTTGGGTTTGGGTTTGGTTTTGTAGGGTTTTTTTATTTTATTTTATTTTTATTTGGGTTTTTGTGTTTGTTTGGTTTTGTTTTGGTTTAAATAGTTCACAAGTACTTGTGTCATTTGTACAGTGTTCATACATGATGTTGGAACTGTTGTCTAACTCATGTAGCAGTGATTGCTGCATTCCCTTGCCTCTAGAATTTTTAGCAAGCTTTAACTTTTCAGTTTTTTGTTCCATGACATGCATACTTTAATGAAAGCAAGTAGAATGGAGCTGAATGGCTTTTTACTAGCATTGAAGGGCAGAAGGAGGGCAATTTGACGAAGTCTGAAGTTGTTCTGATATCCATAAGAATTCCAGGATGACTTTGTTTTCTGGAACTTCCTTAAAAAGCTGTGGAGGGAGAAATAAATAAAGAGCACCAGCAAATTCTTTTCTACATTATTATTATTATTATTATTATTATTATTTAAATGCTGGAGGTCTTAAAAGATGCTTTTACAGGAGTTGTGTTTAAATGAGGAATTCAAGTGCTTGTTCAAATGCGGGATTGAAAGCTTTTTTGGTGGCTAGAGTGATGAAACTAAAGTAGCATCATTTGGCCATAGCCTTTGGCATGTGAAATCTCTTGGGAGAATGGGGCCTGATATGGTATTTTCATACCACTTTTGAAACCTGCTCAGTATTTGTTTCCTGTAGCTCATGATTTGGCAAATATCTTTCCAATATATCTGACTAAATGGTTTAGCACCCATAAACATAAATGGGAAATAGGACCAGAGTTTAAATACAGGTGTTGTAGGGTGATGAGGTGGTGGAGAGGAATTAAATCATGGAGCTGCACTTTGTCTCAGGGCACCTCAGACCTTGCACCATGCCACAGAGCAGCTGTTGCATCTTAACAAACTTCTGCTCTCCTGTCTTTTCTTCCCCTCCGCCCCCCGACAAGTCCCCTGCTCTGAAAACCTGTGGGCTTGTGGATGCCCTTTCCTCTGATACAGACCAACAAGGGCAGCACAACCAAGAGCAGATCTCTATTGAGAGCAGTGTTTGTATTAAGGTGGCAAGGGAACAACTCCTAGTGTAATTGGCAAGGCTGTGCTTGGAGGTCTGGATATGAGCAGGGGCCACATGTGGAAGCAGTTCAAATATTGACTGTAAATCCTGCGGGTGAGACTGATTCCAGTTTCTTTCCATACACTTAAGAAAAAAGGTCTAATGAGAAAATTTCTTTGCCTAAAGGGGAAAGCTAAAAAATTTTATCCATGCTAATTGAAGACTATTGATTTTGCCCTGATTTTCTTATACATTTGTTCGTTTGGTTGATTTTGGAAGGACTACAGAAATGTCTGTGACTGTACTTGCCAGGTCTGCATGATCGTACCTAGGGCCTAATAACTGTTGCTATTTGTTGGAGCAAAAAGGATGGAAAAGGAAATCTACACCTTCAAACCCTGACTGCACAAATGAAATTATTTCCATATTTCCATGTACTGTGATGTTAGGCTATTTGTTTTTCTGGCTCTGTAAACAGTGTCCAGAACAAGTTTGCCAATAGTCTATAGTGCAACTGAACTCAAAACTGGGAAGAACGAATAATGATATCTTTAAATTCAGTGTTCTGATCAGATGTGCAGGACATCTACACAAAAGGCATGTGTGGAAAAAAATGGTAAGAATGCAAGTAAGAGTTTTGAAGCTGTGAAAAGGAACATCGGTATAATTGAAGCTGAGTAAATGGTTCAGAGGGACTTTGACTGCTCAGTGTTTGTCCATGTCTGTCAGACTTGTATTACCCGTGATTACAATGTAAAAAATAGACTAAGCACGTGAAGAACCCAAACCAAGCCTGTATGGCTCAAAGTAAGTGAAAATGCCTTGACTGATTTCAGGAGAAGAGTTGTAAGTCCCAGACACTTGTCTCTTTTATTGACTTGAGCATTAATTAATTTATGAGTGGGTTTCATGTTTTCACATGGTGTTTCAAAATTAAAGTAGAATTAATTATTTGGTAATCAGTGAATCCTATTAAGTGAAACAATATGGACTTGTTCAGTAGCTTAAACATTATTCAACATTAGTGAAGCAGTTGTATACTCATTACAATGATGATGCTTTTATTAAATATACCTTCAATTAGTTCTGGTTCAATTTAATCTCTACCTCCTGAAAAAAACATTTAATCAAGTGCTGTGACAGGAGCAGAATGATAAATATGCCAAGGCTTAATCCCTCAAGGGTATTGCATAGGCTACATTAAGGTGAACCTTTGAAATTCTTCCTTTATGTTGTTCTCTTCCTTGAAACATCATCTAAAGAACATTAACATGTCATCCTTCCTTCATTCTTTAAAATAAACAACATTCATGATTCAGTGATTTATGGTATCATCTTTGGACTCATGGCAGATAATTAGGGGAGAACAACACATGCAAAGTCTTTCTCACTTTCTCCTCATCACCTGATATTCTCCAGGCTCAGCAGCCCAGGACCATAATACTGGGGGAGGGGTTTTCCTGAGATAACTGGTCTGCTCCTGGGCTTGAAACCAAGCCCTGCCCTGACATTCCAGGCTGCCCATGGCACAGGAGCAAGGGGACATGCCCTTCTTTCTGCCCCCAGCAGAGACCACTCTGTACAGGCATGTACCACAGCAGCTACCTTAATAAAATCTGCAAAGTGGCTCCTGTGGTGGAATGTGTGAATCATAGTGGGGAACAGGTCTTGGGTCCCCCCAGAACAGCAGTGCACCTCCAAGTGCCTTATAATGAAATATTACTTTGCTTTTTCTCTTGCCCATATTTAAATCAAAACTCCTATTATTAATCAGAGAATTAGAATAGCTAAGAAAAGAGACAATTCTTACGCCCTGGAGGATGAGATTTTCAGGGAGGCAGTAATGGATACAGTCTTTCCCCTTTCAAGTCCCTGCAAGGGCAGCTGTGACTGAAAATCATTACCATATGCTATTTTGTCTGTTGCCTTTGTGAAATAAGTAAGTGTACTGGACAGGTTCCATATTAGATAAATTAAATTACAAGCAACATCTTCAGAGCCTCTGCATGCTAGCTGAAGATACCAGAGAGAAATATGAGGGAAATGAAAACTCTTGAGAAAAATTTAGTCCTACACAATTGTTTTTGTGCAATGATGTTTTTGAATACCCAGCCTAGAAAGCTGTATTTCGTATTTGCAGTCTGTGAATCTGAACTCTTTATATTGTTTCTTCTGGGCTCTCAAAACTGATGCAATTTATGTGTTTCTGATTAAGAGCACTCTGACAAACTTGGATCTGAATTTCTTGTACCCACTCAACTTGAACAGTGACAGCATGAACTTCTTCTAAGTGACCTACCGCAGTGCCTTTCAGAAGTGCCACCCACTAATCCGATGACTATTACCCATCTGAACATAATATTAATGAATTCATACTCTGTTCATTTCAATTCTGCTGCTGAAACACATAAACAAAGAGCTGCGTCACATACTTCATGTGCACTTGTCCTAGGAGGTTTTGCGAGCACTGTGAACTTCAAATTCATTTGCTGTTTTGGTTTCTCTGGCAACTAGAAGGTGCCTTTGATCCCTCTACCATCTCTTTGTTTTTGCATTTTGATGATTTTATCATGAATTCATGTTTAATTCACGCTGCAGTGATGAAGTGGCAACACTCAAAAAAAGGATACTCTGCAAAATCAAACCATATTCATTTGAACTGTGTATGAACTACCCCCTTCCTTTGAAGCTGAATATATTGAGAACAGATATTAGAAAAAGGATACTTTTACTAAGTCACATTTATTATCTTGTCTGAGTTTACTTTGTAGGTAGATCTATCAGATAAAAAATGGAGTGTGCTTTGAGTAAACTTTTATTTGAAACACATGGACAAATGACTAATTGTTTTACGTTAGCTTTTAGATTTTTTCTATTTAATTTAATTTTATTTAATTTAATTTTTAAAGTTTTTATCCCTGTTACTGCTTTGGAATTACATACTCACTGAAATACATGAATATGGGCAACATCACCTGCACAATTAACATAACATGCACAAATGCAAAATACATTCTGTAGGTTGATGGGGCAAGGATGTTGTGCTTTTTACAGGCAGTTATCATCTTTTTAATATAAGGCTCCTTGTGAAATATTTAGGCATTTTTTTTTTGTTGTTGTTGTTTTGCTTTTTCATGAAACAGAGTGTGATTAAAACAAAGAAACTGCATGCATGTCTTACCTTAGGCATGGAGTGCTCTACTTGGTGCTGGCACATTCTCCCCGCTCACCAGACCAAAGATGCAATTGGACAAGTGCCAAAGATCAGACCATCAATGAGCAACTACAGCTTCAGAAGAGAAAATTGTTAGCACATTGAATGATATTTAAATATATGTAAATTTGATTTAACTTGGATTTTCATCCCTAGAGCAACATTTTAATTCACAGCTGCAACAACTTGCACTTTTGAGCAGAAGTGAGCTTATCTGAGGGTTCAGGTTACTGTTTGTTTGTTGTTTTTTTTCCTGGGGTAGTTGTTGAACCCCATTTCCTATAGCCTGGACTGTTTCATGGTTTCTTCAGCACTTTGAGCTTGCCTCTAAAGAGAGACATCAGATGCAGTTTGCAAAATTATGGGTAACTTTGTTGCTCATAACAATGGTTGATTTTATATGAAATCTGCTTCTGAAATAAGGTGCAATGAAAGACATGACTTAAGAAAAAATGAAAACTGTGTAACACTCAAAGCAAGCACATTTGGACTCCCATGGAGCACCTTGGTTGACATAGGGAGTGATGACAGAGGGGAGAATGCGAACAGCTGTGAATATAAGACACCAAATTTAATGTATGCAAATCTGTTTTCAAATTTTAGCAGATATAATAAAAATTATAACTTTTTTTAATCAGTTTTTCCAAAGTCACTTTCTCATCAAATTTACCTCCCACCAAGGCATATACATTGGATTGGTGCCTCCTATCCTTGATTATGTATTAGATACCATGTGAAAGCATGTCTCCTATTACTCAAAATCAGCTCTGATGGACAAGTGTGGCACCTGTGCAAAAGGGTTGCAAAGAAAGTGGAAGAGGGAGAAACTAAAAACCAGTGACAAGGGGCCCATGGACAATAAAATTCTGAATGAGAATGCCTTTGTCAATTCTGCAACAACATCTTAAAGGCCAAAGGAGAGAAATAGATTTTGTAAATCAGACTAAATATTTTTTACAGGGTGCAGCATGATGTTTAAGAACACAGTTGGGAAAAATAGCTTCTGAAAATCAGTGAAGAAACTGTATTTTATTGGCTACTGTTTAGGAGGAGGGAGAGATAAGATGGGGGAAGAGCTTTTATAAGGTAAAGAACAAATGTATACGTGTATGTGTGTAGGGTTTGTTTTGATTTGAGTTTTTGGAGTGGTTTTTTTTGAGTCTGCATAAAAAGGTACATAAAAATTTACCAGCATTACATAGCCATGTTTACTGGTTCCTATGAAACCTATAAGCCTTCCTTGGTGTTTTAAAAATTATGTATTGATGTGTGTTTTTGCATTAACTAGTCATTTGTGCATATAAAACCCCATCTTTTAGGTAGAGAAATCCTGTTATGGTTTCTACTGTGCAGTAACTTTGGAGAACATTTTTGCAATAACAAAAAATTAGTAAATATGTTGGATGACAATTCTTGTTTTGAAGTAAGAAACAGAAGGCTTGAGTAAGAAATCATTAGTGATAATCGTTCCAAAAATGACTATGTAGTTTATCAAGGCAATTATGTTTAAAGGAGATCATAATTATTCAGTGGTTTCAAAGAGCAGAGGCTGGAGACAGCAGTTTTGTTGCTGAGTTTCATGACCCTTTTAAGTGATGCTGAAAAACTTTGGAATAAAAGAGAAGCTGCTCAGAAACAATGTGTCTGGAAGCAGCAAGGTATTTATTCACAACATTGAGAGCTAGCCAGTTCATGCTGGACAAACTAGCTCGACTCAAAAGGTGTAAAACAAGTCATTTATACATTTCAGGTACACAGTTTTTTCATCTAACATACCTATTCATAACTAGGCTGAGTCCAGGTGGAGCTTGGGCAGAGCATTTGAGAATCTTCTTTTGGCTCAACTTTTTGGTGGTCTCCTCCTCTTGCTTCATCCCTTGGTCGTCATTTTTGGTACTCTTCATCAGCTTGACCTGATCCAGATTCTTTAAGCAAGAACACAATGTCTGCCATCACCAGTCCAGGGAAGGCCCTGCCCTGAGAACAGGATGACACTGGTAGTGAAAGTGCACCTTTAGCTGTTAAGGTTTTTGTATTACTAGTAAAGGAAATTGGTTTATAGGTCTTAAGAAGTACTGTAGGAGGCATTTACAAATCTGAAGCATTTTTATTTTGTTTTTATTTTACTTGTCTGATCCACCTTTCTGCAGGAGGGACAGGAACTGTCTACAGATTTGGAACAGAATAGACTGTCAAAGAACATCCTGAATCTGCCCACTCATTTTTTTATGTGAATAAGATGCTGAATAGAAAAGATCTGAAAACTGAAACATTTTTATCTTTTTCAAAAATCTTTGAAAAATACTCTTTTTATGTTTTTTGGCAAACTGCATGTTGGGATTTTCCAACTTCTCTACATTAGTTTGCCTTGGAATAGACTCTCTTGTGCTTACTTAAAGATTTTTGAAGATGGAAATTGTCTTACCTCTGCTTCTTGCAACATAAGTGCTGCAGGTACAGTCACCATAGCAAATAAAATGATGTATTGGCACTGTCAAAGGAAAATCTTATATTGGCCAAGATGTTTCCTCCTTCTCTGGGACATATTATTGTTATTGATGGGAGTCTCCAGGTGTCTGTTGCCAGAGAGTGTGCTGGGAAGCCATGTAAATACTCCTTGAAAAAAGATAACTTTTTTTGCTCTGATATCTGTTATCCTGCAATCTGTACTGTTGGAGACTTTTGGGCTGAAGACACCTTCGACCTGGGAAGGATGCAGCTGTGAGCATGGGAAAGTGGAGAAAAACAAGTCTATGGCCTTGCAGTGGCATGAGAAAGTAGAAGAGAGAAGGAAAACAACTGAGAAAAACAAGATGTGTTTTGAGTCTTGTTAGCATGAGGAGAGATGTCAACTACATGTCAGAAGATGGTCTAAAACTCGTGGACAGAAGTGCGTGCCTAATAGAGTGTGACATGTGTATGCATGGACAGATAAGAAAAAGTATAAAAGAGAAGCATTCAGTTAATAAAATGGTCGTTGTTGATTGTTCATCCTGTTGGTGTGTCTCTGTGTCTGTGTGAGCGAGTGCTCGCTGCTGCTGCACTGCACATTTTTGTTTCAACGAGTCTGCTTGCAAGTGTCACCCTAGTGTTTCCAGGCTGTTATGGTTTCAGACTGA
>WBMV01002002.1:280174-309725 GCA_013396655.1 Campylorhamphus procurvoides | reverse complement strand
GTCTTGGAAAGTTTTTTCCCCCTGCCTTAAGGCATCACCTTAATTAAGCAAAGGGTGAATGAGCATGAAGTCTACACAGTACTTATTCACCAACCTTTATTTCTATACATCTTTTATCATCCTGAAAAAAACACTGTGCTTCTGTACGATTATGTTGCATTTTTTGAGAATATTGAATTTATAATTTAAAATATGAAATTAATATACTTCTTTGACAGCTTAGTGTGATAAGACATGAAGAACTAAATACTATCAGGAACTACCTTGGCACTTTAAGCGTCTTGGAAAGGCTTTATGTGGTTGAAAACCTGGGTGAAAAGATCTTTTTTCTTTTTTGCATGCAGGCTGAAGGTCTCGAAATATGCAAGCATGGGCACAACACAAAACAAATGAGCATCTGTTCAGAAAGAACATGTCTCAAAAGCAGACGTATTTTGTTTTGTTCTGTTGCTTTTAAAAACATAGAAAGAAATAATGAGAAAAATAAGAGAATCCCAACTTTTCTGCCATTAAGAGACACTGTATCTTGATGTCACTGGATAGTGATGTTTGCTTCAAACATTTTGGTGAATTTGATGCCAAAAAAATCAATGGATATATACTGAAATGTTATTACAACATGGGTCTCTGATGTACCTTAGAGTTAGTTGGAAATTTTGAATGCTAAACTTCTGAATTTCAGACAGTATCTGTCACATTAAAGGGAACTTTAATTGTTGTTAAAGTTTCTAAAGCGCACTTTATATCTCAATGTCTTTTTGGATGAGGTGTTTGGCTATTTGACTCAAATAGAATTCAAATGTTTGTGCCTAAGTCCTATTCTAGGAAAAATATAGTCATGAATTATATGGCTTATATGGCATACAAAGTTGGGTATATACAAAGATAAAATATGATGGTACTTAAAGGTGCAGAGATACACCATATGCATTTGGAATAACATGTTGGAAACTGTAGAATGTAATTAGCCAAACAGAAAAGAAGCAAGAAAAAAATCTGCTAACACATTCAAAATTCTTTTACAATAACAACTCACATATTCAGAAACTAGAAGTAGTCAAAGTTTGTCCTTATGTTTCAGGTAAAGGCAGATACTACTTTCATCCCTGTATGTAGAAGCACCATGTTGGGGCAGTTTTATAAAGCACTTCTACGACAGTGAGTTATATATCTGGACTGATTTCAATGTGTCATTTCAGATAAAAACCAACTGAGCTCGCAAAAACTGAAAAGATTGCAACCTGAACTATGTATTAGTCTTAGAGAGATAAATTATCACATTTGATAAATGCTGCATCTTTGCATAGAAGTAGTTCAAGAGAGTAAGCAAGAAACATGACTCCATAAAGAGAGTATTGAAAGGAAGTTCTATCTTTCTGCCCTCTCTGAGTTAACCAGGCATTTTTTGTAGCCTCGTATACAGGGAGATAAACACGCTTGTGAGGGGGCAGAGTGTTTGCAGAAGGGATTGAGAGCGTTTGGCCTTCTGGCCTGATTTTCTTTCTCCTTGGATTCATTGACAGTTGATAAAAGTTGATAAAAGTTAATTTAAGAGCAGCAGGAACTCAACCCACCCATGATACGAATCATCTGTGGAAAATGTCCATTTCTAGCTTTTCCTAAATTAATTGTCTAAGGTGACTGTGATACTTCATTAGTTACCCCTGTTGAATGTTAATCTTCCTATCAGCTGTCTTGCCTTCCTCTTAATCAAGTCAAAATGGGTTCCAGGAGAAACATAAAAGATTGGAAGGGACCTTAATCTAATTCCAGTCCCCATCTATTTTCAAGTCCTGAACATGAGCAGTACATAGCATAGGGGAAGAAAAAAAATGATTTTTGGAGACTTTTCTAGCTGCTACTGTAGCAGAATGAAAAGAGAAAAATAATTAAAGTAGAAATTAATGAGAAAAACACTGCTAGTATAAATGAAATAAAACATAAATAAAAAAAATAATCCAACACTGTGTTTTCATAGTAGTATAAAACAGACTTTAAGATGAAAAAATAATTTCATGAAGTTGATTAAAATATTCTGAGGAATAATATATTTTGCAATACGTTAAATATCTGCTTCTTGAAATAGTTTCTGAATAATTTTATGAATTATAATGTTAGTCTACCTTTTTCTTAGAATTTAAATATAGAAGAGAAAGATAGTAAGACAATATTTAGAATGAAAGACTTGCTTGATGGAAAAATAATGTGGATTAATTTTTTAACAGTAAGTGTTGGCTGAAAGTGAAAACATAACTGAAGATTTACTTTGATGGCAATTTTCTATGTCCACCATAGTTTAGGCACATACACTGTTTTTCTAGGCATATATGTTATTTTTCTATATGACTGTAATTTTTTTTTTAATGAGTTCAGATCTGAATGCAGGGTGACAGAAACTTAAAAAAAATATTTTAATTTTAAAGGACTCATGTAAATTCCTTTCTTTAGAAGTAACACCAGTTGTTTCAATACCTCGTAATTGCAGAATTTAAGTAATATATCATCCACTGTCTGCTAGATTGTATCTTTTCCATTATTAACCATTTAGGATTATCTTATTTGTCCACGGTAGTAATAGGTGTGCTAGAGATGCCAAACATTTTTTAATGATTGACCTTTCTAAAGCTTCTCTCTGTAAGGTGATGTTCGAAATATATGTTTCGTATTTTTGTAGTTTAGAAGAGTTCCATTTATAAAAGACTTTAAAAAGGAAAATAGTTGGGATTTTTAAATATGTGTTACAAGGAGTTTAATAAGACAGATATAGCACTATTTTTTTTCAATAATTACTTTTGAATTAACTCTATGTTATGTCTTAACCTTTGCTGTATTCAACTTGAACACGTAAATACGTAATCATCATCTCTGTTCGCTAATCATAATTTATTCCAGAAATAGTAATTGGTCTTAACATTTACCTTGATAGTGTTTATCTTTTAAATAGCAATGAGAGAAACTGAAAATAATGCTTTGTTTACATATAGAGTAGGGTTTTACCTATTAGTGTGGAAATTGGCATGTGTCTATTGCTAAATCATCTTCCAGCTTAGGTTGTGTCATCCCTAGACACTTCAGCCATTCTTGGGGTATAGGAGATGAGATAGCAGTAAGTTAAAATTTAAGAAAATAGGAATAATCAATGCATTTCTTAAGGCTACTGACTATTAATGCAATGATATTACTTCCACCACCTGACAGTGTATTTCAGTATAGATGTATTTTTTTACAGTCTGTTTGATAATAACTTTAAAATACCTGGAAAAGACATACCCATGTACACACACACTAACACACACACACACACACACACACACACACTATCAAAGGCCAATTTTCTAATTATCTTTTACCAGTTAAGGATTTTGTAATACTTCACATCTATGTGCGGGGTTTATTAGGTTTCTGTAGACATAATGAAATCAAACATGTTTGACATGATGCCAACACTGATGGTATAAGCCCACCAACAGTCCACCTACAAGTGAGTTACCTTCTAGGTTTGGCAGCTAAAACTTTAAGTGAAGCAGCTCAACACTGTGGGAGACCAAGTGGTCTAATGAAATATTTCTTTAGAAATAAGAGAGTCTTTCTTTCTTATCATTAAATATTCCATCAATTTTTCTTCCAAGTAGAAACTGATGTGTTAATAGCACTATTCTCTTAAATATTTGAGCAATGATCAAGATATTAATGCTTTACTGGTACTGACCATTTATTACTTAAAAGAGGGAAAGGTGGCTAATTACCAGAGAGACAAGAAAGTACAATGTGGACAAGGGATTGCTTAAAGGTAAAACTGTAGTGAACTGAGAAAATTAAAGAAGTAAAAGGAGGAGAAGAACATGCCATGGGAGAGAAGAAGAAAGTGTAATGCAAAGAAGTGATGTAAATCTGAAAGAGAAAGGATGAAAGGGAAAGTGGCAATCCTTTTGAAACAATGAAGTAAATCTTCCTTTTAGGAAAGAGCATTTTCATACAGTGTAATTAGGACCTAACTTTTATACCAATATTCTGTTTATTTCAAACACACCAGATACTGTAGCACTGTTCCTTAAAAAACTATCTGATGGGGCAGGCGGGATGTGTATGTGTGTGTGCACTGTTTGATATCAATATAGTCCCTTTGCCTCCTAGGCAGTGAAGAATCTCTGTGTTTTTTTGGACTCTGGAAACATTCCTAGAGTCAGCAAATTCATACCCAGCTCAAAATGAAGTAGAATTCTGTTAAAACTATAAAGAGTTTTATGTGCACACTTGGTAAAATCTTATTTAGGATGTGGTAAATTAACCTCTTTTTTACTTTATTTTATAATACTTCACCTCAATCATGTTTAGCACACGAATGAGAGAGATTGTGTTTAAAGAGTTTGGTATGCAGAGCCCTCTTTGCCAAGGTGACAGATGTCATAATGTGTAGTAAGTGATCTTTTTCCAGAGCACATATGTTGGGTACGTATGGATACCAGTAACTGCAAGACACCATTAGAAATACTTTTGAGGGCTTTGTCCTAAATATTCATAAATATTGATGGATTTAAATCTAAAAACTAGCCACATCATTAAGTGTAGTGGTAGTAGTAGTTATAATAAGAATAATAATACCTTTGCAGTTTCCAAATCTCAATTTAATTTTCTTGTCTTAATCTCATATGGCATTATGAAACTGCATTTTTTTCATCATGTTTACACCTGCCATCCCTAATGCATTACCAGGTGTGAGATTTATGAGTGGAGCACATGAGACCTGCCACAGTTAATCACATTTGTAACCTTTCAGATACACAGCAGAATTTTTCTTGCTGTGAAACATGCTTTACCTTTTAATCTCTGCTGAGCATAGCACTAACTCAATATTGTAATTTTTTTTCTTATGTATTTCAAGTTAAGTTAGCAAATTATTAGTCCTCTTTCCTATTTTTCTATCAAATAACTATTTCTATTTCAAGGAAATACTAAAGTAGTCAGAGAGTGATAAACATATATTAACCTTTTCTGGAATGAAAGAAACATATAAATAGATGTGCATGATCTAGCATGCATTATAATATTTACAGAAAATTCATATTGTGTTACTTTCAGAATAAGAAAGAATTTAGGAACATTGGTCTAAATTATATTAACGATTCTTATGGAAGTCTGGAATATATATGTCTAAACAAAGCTTAAAGTCATAGAATCATAGAATGATTTTGATTGAAAGACACTAAAAATAATTTAGTTCCAATCCTCCTGTCATGGGTAGGGACACCTTCCACCATACCAGGTTGCTCAAGACCATCCAACTTGGTGTTACAACCCAGTCCAGAAACCCCAGGTTTTACCAGCTGTACACTTTAATTTCAGGCTTCCAGAGATTTTGCTCACACAAACCTTTGTAAAACCACTGCTTCTTTGGTACTTTGAATTCATGTCCAAAGAAAAAGCTACACATTTTCCCCTAAGAGATTTCTTTTAATTTGGTGAAAATATAGGCATTTTGGCAAAAAGGGTTTTGCAAGAAAAACATGCAACTTCACTAAAGCATTGCAACAGATTACCAGGACTAGCAAGCATTGCGATAGTAAGGAATTTTTGTTACACCTAGCAAACACAAACTCCATGCAACTTATGTGAGGTACCCGCACCTTACAGAAAATGTGTTACCCACAAGAGGAAGAAAAGAATAAGGGATGAGAGATTAAGAGATGAAAGAGTAAAGAGTGAAAGAGGAAAGAGAAAAATAAAGTTACCACTTAGAAGGTCACATGTTGATGACTTCGAGGAGAACAGACCACGGCCCCATGGAGGCATCTTTATAGACTCTGGCTCCTGTGACCACTCCCTCTGCCTTTGGTTCACCCACTGTTCACCATCCCCTTAGCCAAAGTGAGGGGTGTTGCAGTCAATCAGAGGCTCCAGGGGGTGTGGTGTGGACAGGTTACCAGGAGGGCTTTCTTTGACTGACAGCTCAGCCATGTGGCTCTGGTGGCCAGGTCAGCTGCAGCCCAAGTGCTCTTGGCTCTGCCATGTGCTCTCAGCAGGTTTTTTCATGTGCCTGCAGACCCAGCCCAGCCCTTCCCTCCTGCACACACACATAATGAGCTGGCTCTGACCTGCATGAATATATAATTCAGTGAGATTCTAATCCAGTATCTCACATCCCATCCTGTGGGTCGGAACAACCACTAGAATCATATTTAATTGGATTCTTTTTTTTCTTGTGGTGGCAGCAGTAGGAGAACCTAGATAACAGAAGAAAAAGTACAGAAGGAAGAGAAAAGCACACAGTGGACAATTGTTATATCCATAACTATAAACTAGGAGTTCTATATTTCTGCTTAGGATTGTCCTGACCCAAGGCACTTGTTGAACCACATGAGGTTCACACAGGCCCATCTCTCAAGGTCCCTCTGGATGGCACCCCTTCCCTCCAGCATGCACCACACAGTTTGGTGTTATTGACAAACAGGCTGAGGACACAGTTGATCCCATTGTCCATAGCACTAACAAAGATGCTAAACAGCGCTGGTCTTGATACCGTCCTGTGAATAATGACACTCATCACTAGGCTTCATATGTACATCAAGCTGTTGACAGCACTCATTAAGTGTGGCCATCCAGCTCATTCCTTATCCACTGAGAGACCCATCTGTCTAATCCGTTCAGTGTCAAATGCTTTGCACGAATTCAGGAAGATGATGTAAGTTGCTCTTCCCTTACCCACCATCACTGTAAACACAGTGTAGAAAACTACCAAATTTGTAAAACATGATTTGCCCTTAGCAAAGCCATGATGGCTGTCACCAATCATATCCTTCTTTTACATGCTCTTTAACATGGTTTCCAAGAGGAAACTAGGCTAGGCTACCTCGCAGTGCAGACTCCCAATGATGTAACTGGTTTTCTTCAAACTGATTTTAGCTTGTTTTAGCTGTGATAACTATGGTCTAACATTCATTTCACTGTCACCTAAATCGGTTTTAGTTTTTGTTTATCTTTGTGTGGTTGTATGGTGCAATGTCTCCTGCTAATGAATAGACTATAAGCAGTCATTCTGAGGAGAATGAAAATGTGGTACAGAAGAGATGCACAAGATGATACTGGCAGCCCTATGTGTTGAACAGTAATCATGATATTCAACTGATATAACTGAAAAATTGGAAAAAAAAACCCCACCAAAACCAGTAAAACCAATGAAGGTGAAAATAGTGCTCAGTTTTGCAAAATATATAAAATGCTTAGGAACACAAGGAAATTTTTTTTTTAAATTACTACTACCTGTATTCTGGTTTTATTCAAATTGAATAAATTACTTTTCAAAGGACTGAATAAGAAGAAAACCCGTCTTTAATTAAATGAATAACACAAGCTGCATTTTATGAACTGAATTCTACCACATGCGCACTGCAAGGGCATTTGAAAGCACCTTTATACCTCTAAATACTACTACTAATACCAGTCCCTAACAAAGTATACATGAGTATCTTTACTGATGTATGTTCCCAACATTGATTTTGCACCACTGATCCAATGATATGAGCCATAAAAATATTTTATGTTAATCTTATTTGAACCTCTATCTCATCTTGATTTTCTTACCACTGTATCCCTGTTTAAAGTTCACTGTTCACACACTTTCTATGAGTTCTATGGGTCCTCTATCCTTATATAAAGACTCCACAGACTGAATATTCAGTAATATCTAATATCCATAAGTACTCAACAAATTTTTCATTATTACCATTCCATATTTGCCTCGATTTCTAAGTCTGAGTAGGACTTGAGACTTGTCTCATTTCATCAAAGCTGAGAAGCTTCAGAGCTGTATTATGTATTAGCCCTATCAAGATTCACAAACTATGCATTCTTTCATCTGCTTCCCCTGAGGGACCCCATGCATTTGATCAAACCTACCAGATGGCTTGGCCTTTATGAAACAAAGCAATGGCAACTGCCTCCAGTAAAAACACAGATAGGAAAAAATGAATGCAGCATTCTTACCTCTCCATACTAGCCTGCAAATCAGAATTCTTGCACAATATGGAAAAACTGAATCCAGTGCCCTTCACAGTCACTCTTCTATCTTCTGTGTCTTAACCATCAGGATACAAACTAATCTGCTGTGTGGAAAAGGATGTATACCACTGCCAAGAAAAGGCACAAAATGAAAATAGCTTTTAAGTTAATGTGAAGCACTCACGTAGAATGTAGGAGAATTAATTATTTTCTTGCTTGAAGTATTATCATTATCAAGCTGTGAGTCTGTGAGCATATACCTCACTTGAAGTCATGCTTCATTGTGGTGACTCCAGGAATTCCAGCAGAGAGTTGCTCACTCATTTCTTCTTATTTCGTGTATCTTTGATTCTTTTGATTCATTTGAACGGCATCAACTGAATGATGTTCTATTACTACTTATTAACAGTAAGTATTACCTCCTAAATTAATCTAGAAGGAGCTGTCATCACAGAAATGTCCCATTTTTACTTTTTTACATTATTACTTTATTATTGAAATAAATAGGAACTTAGGAGTTGAAATACAATTGAGAATCTAAATGCACTTGAATTTGGAAACATCCAAAAAGATAGATAGATAGATAGATAGATAGATAGATAGATAGATAGATAGATAGGCATTGAAACACATAGTCTGGAGCTATACTCTTGTTAGATAGATAAATAGATAGATAGATAGATAGGCATTGAAATACGTAGTCTGGAGCTATACACTTGTAAGACAACTCACAACATTCAGACTATCATTCAGTACTTTGTGCTGGTTTTAGATAAGGTAGAATTAATTTTCTTCACAGTGACAAGTGTAGGACTGTGATTTGGATTTGTACTGATAACAGGGTTGAAAATATAGACATGTTTTTGTTATTGCTGAGTTGTGCTTACACAAAGCCAAGGCCTTTTCTGCTTTTATTGTGGTGCTACACTGACAGTGGGGCTGGGGGTGTATGGAAGGTGAGGAGGAGACACAGCCAGGACAGGTGACCCAAAATGACCAAAGGGATGTTCAAGACCATATGACATCATGTTCAGTATATAAAGTGGGAGGAAGAAGGAGGAAGGGGGAATGTTTGGAGTCGTGGTGTTTGTGTTCCCAAGTAACCATTACATGTGATGGGTCCCTGCTCTCCTGGTTATGGCTGAACACCTGCCTGCCCCCAGGAAGCAGTGACTGAATTTCTTGTTTTATTTGGTTGTGTGTGTGGCTTTTTTCCCCCCCTATGAAACTGTTTATTTCAACACAAAAATTTTCTAGCTTTTATGCTTCCAACTTTCTCCCCAATTCCACTTGTGCTGGAGTGGTGTCTGCATGGTACTTGGTTGCTGGCTGTGATTGAACCATGACATAATTTGAAGAAGGATATTTATAGAATCTCAGAATTATTTAATTTGGAAAAGGCCTTTAAGATCGTGAAGTTCAACTGTTAACCAAGTTCACCATGTCCCTAAGTGCCATATTTGTACATCTTTCAAATACCTCCACAGATGGTGACTCAACCACTTGCCTGTCCCAATGCTGCTTTTGTGATTAAATTTTTCCTACCATCAATGATAAATGATGGAAAGGTACTCAGTGAACACTTTCATCAAGTTCCTAAATCTGCTGGGGTGGATTCCATTCAGGTCCATAGACTTGTGTATGTCTAAGTGGTGCAGCAGGTTACTGACCATTTCCCCTTAGATTATGGTGGCTTCATTCTCTTCCCCATCCCTGTCTTTAGTTCAGGGAGCTGGGTACTTAAAGTATAACTGGTCTTGCTATTAAAGTCTGAGGCAAAGAAGGTATTAAGTACCTCAGACTTTTCCTCAGCTCTTCTCACTAAAATTAAAACTCAGTGTGTGTAATAGGAAAGCCCTATTAGCCAATCAGAAGAAAATGGGAAGTCAAGGAAGAAGTTGTAAGTATCCAAAGTCAGTAGGGTACAAAAAAATCTCAATTATATTTTTTGCTTTGAAGATTTATTTTCAGATATGATCAATTGTTAGCATAGGGTTAAAACCACATCCAGTTTCCTATACTTGTCTCACTGGAGAATGTAAAAACCTCATTGCTTCTCCCAAGTTATTAATGGAAATTAAACTGTATCACCCCATCTTGTTCAATATAAGCAAATCTTACTTTCCTACTCTCAGTTTATAGGTAAGAGTGCAACGTTACAGTGTGTGACTAAGCAATTAAGATCTATAGTTTCAAGTACAGTACACTTTGTACCTTCACTTGAATACACAGTCCTCCCAAACCAGCTCACTCTTTTCAGTCCCAATTATTTCCCATCTCAAAGTCAAATTTTTCAAAATTTAAAGTTCTATTCCAAATTTCTCTGAGAAATCTCTGTCTTATTCTTTTCTGCCTTTTGCCCTCACCTGAAGAGTGGGTCCTGATGCTACTTCTGGTACTGTGTAGTAGAGTACCCAGTACTCTGCAGGAGCAGTGCTGTGAGATAAAACTTTGCTTGTAATGTTGGCCACAGAACATTGAAACACAGCAAGTGCCTTGCACACTCAGAGTTCCCTGTATGTTGTAGAGAGGGAAATGTCCTTGTCATCTAAGTAGAATGTATTCAAGATGAGAAGGTATCAACAAGTTAACAAGCCCCATCCCAGCATATTGATTATCCTGGTGGCTAGTAAAAATCTGTTTGTTTGCTACAAAATAGACATAACAGTGTTTGGATAACAAGCCCAATTACATTTCCTTGAATGTATTGTGTGCCTTTAGTTACAAAAAATAAAGGTACACTAACATTAGTCGGTTTCCAAAAAGGCTTATCTGTGATTGTCTTATATATACAGTGTCTGATTTGGTAGTGTAAGCATGCTGTCAGACCATTTACAGAGCTAAATACTTTTTGCAAAGAAATACACTGCCCAAAAGCCTTGCTGGAAGCTCAGTAGGTGTAAGTTAGCACTCCCCACATCTTGGTAGCCACAGGCCTTTGCAGCTCTTCACATGTCAGCTGGTGGAAATGTAGAATCCTGCAGAGTTAATTGGCAGCTCAGCAGGGTTTTAGAGGAGCTAGGGTGACATATTGGATTATAGATTTATAAACAGGGTAAGACATATTGTCAATTTATGTTAAGTCAGATGATGCATGAAAGTATGAACTAATCTGAGATATTTGGGGAGAGAAACTTCTACAATTTACTACAGGATAATAGCAGGCATGTGGGCAATTACTGCAAGCCCTAAGGTCACACAGAAAATCCCTTAGCAAAGATTTTAAATCCAGGTTGAAGGCCAGATGCATTCCACCACCTTCCTTTGCTTCTCTTTTTATTCAAATGTGAATGTTTCAGAAAGGTTATTCAGTTCTGCATTAGTCAAACAGCATGTTTCAGCAAGTCTTGTAGGAGTTGCAGGAAGGGTGAGGTTACAGTGATTATCAGTATTCACTACACCTTATCTGCAAAGACAAGTCTTGATAGTAGGAAAACACAGCTTGAAGTCAGCTACTGTTGATTTCGGTGGGAATTGCTCAGCTCCCTGCCGCTCCATTTCAATGGGAGACAGCATGGGCTAACTGCATAAGATATGAATGCTCTGTCAGCTTCCAAATGGGTGATTGGTAAGAATGGAGTCACAGCATTTCTTTGAGCTTCTGTAAGTGTATATTTCTCTCACTTTTTTCCTTTTCCCCCCTCTTGTTTTAGTTTGCCAATATTTTCCCCTGATTTTTTTTTGTCTAATTAAATTGGCTGTAGTTCAAGAGAAAAACATCCCAGTCCATATGTCACTGTATTCATTGCAAGCAAGTGTGGTAAAAAAATAGCAACCTCTTCTATGTTTTTTCAGTAGACTGTAACAGAACTGTGTTTGTTACCTACGTGATTAAGGCAAAATACCATTTTTACTTTGTTTTAAAGCACGCTAAGACCCAATGTCTTGAATACATAATCAGCCTTTTAAACCAGTAAAACAATTTTTTTTTCTATACAATTTCAAAGACTTTTTCATCTGTCTTTCACAAATGAGGCCACACACCTGAATTTCACTCAGGCAGTTAGTGAACTGAGAATAGATTAATGTCTGTTTCACTTCCATTCCCCACTGTATTTCTGATTAAATATATGCTACTTTTCCAACAGATACAAGCTGTCTAGGAGGAAATTATTAGAATATTATTATATTTCTACCATGAAATTATTAGAATATTATTATATTTCTACCATGACTGGGACTTAAAGGAAAGTCAAGAAAGCTTCAGAGTTTCACAGACAGACTACTCTGATGTAGGTCTCAACAGCAATCCAGGAGTGTTTTTATATTGCACCCTCACTCCTAGGTATTAACAAATTCCCATGGATTTGTAGGAAGCAAAACATGTCAATTTCATATCTTTTCCACTGGTAACAGTTCAATGCAAGGTTTCAAATGCATTCACATTAAAACATTTGTGCAGGTAGTTCCCCCCACGAAGGGGCTACTGCTGTAATTCTATCACTTAATTTTTAAACAGAATTTTTCTTCATATTTTTAAAGTCTGATCTTGCTTCATAATTTTCATATTCATACTTCAGTGGCTTTTCTACATCTGGACTACTGATGTTGACAACCAGGCAAATTTGACTATACATATTTCTGCATACAGATGTGCAGAAGACTACTTCCCAGATTTCCTTACTTAAGAGCATAGTAAAGGCCATAAATACCTAAACTTACTGTGCTCATCCATAGCCTGTCTCTGAAAACAGCCAAGATAACAAGTTTTGGGAAATAGGGATCTCTGTAGTGTTACTTCACCAATAACCCTCCAAAATTCATTCAATCTGAATGATTTTTTAAAATTATTGTAATTATTATTGTTGCTGTTGTTGTTGTCATTGTCATCATCATAATCACTATCTCTGGGGTCTGATCTGCTGGAAAACAGGTCTGCAGGGAAGGGTCTAGGGGTCCTGGTGGGCAACAAGCTGTCCATGAGCCAGAAGTGTGCCCTTGCGGTCAAGAAAGTCAATGGTATCCTGTGGTGCATTAGGAAGAACATTGCCAGCAGAGTCAGTGGAGGTGACCCTGCCCTTTACTCAGCCCTAATGAGTACACAGCTGTTGTGCTGTGTCCAACTCTGAGACTCTCAATTCAGG
This sequence comes from Campylorhamphus procurvoides, assembly GCA_013396655.1. Classification (NCBI taxonomy): domain Eukaryota; kingdom Metazoa; phylum Chordata; class Aves; order Passeriformes; family Dendrocolaptidae; genus Campylorhamphus; species Campylorhamphus procurvoides. Next base: position 296,646 of record WBMV01002002.1, on the reverse strand, counting down.
ACTGAATTGGAGCAGGTTGATGTTTAAGTGGCTGGAACATCTCTTCTGTGAGGAAAGGCTGAGAGAGCTGGGCCTGTTCGAACTTGAGAAGACTGAGAGGGGACTTATCACTGTATAAATATCTGAAGGGAGGGTGTCAAGACGAAGCTAGGCTCTTGTCTGTGGACGCGAAATGGAACAACAGGCAATAACCAGAAACTGATGCACGGAAGTTCTACCTGAATATACGGAAGAACTTTACTATGTGGTAATTGTACAACAAAACAGATTACCTAAAGGTTTTCAGGAGTCTTCCTCACCGGAGATATTCAAGAACCACCTCCATGCAACCCTGTGTAATGTGCTCTAGAATGACCCTGTTTGTGCAGGGAGGTTGGACCAGATGACATACTGTGTCCCCTTCCAACCTGACCCATTCTGTGATTCTGTGATTAGCACATCATTACCTCTAATAATCCTGAAGAGGATGTCTTCTTCTTTATCAGCTTTATTTTTAGAACTCATAAACCTTTAGGTTCTATATTATTGCATGGTACCATTGTTTAAAGTTTCATTTTGGACAGCTTCTGCCTCTCTTCTATGTCTATTTATTGAGATGTGGAAAAAATGGAAACCTGAACTGCACATAGCAGTCAAGATGTCAATTCACCATGGATTTAAGCAGGAGCGTATTGACATGCTGTATTTTGCTCTCTACTTTTCCTAATAGATCCTATGATCTTGTTTACTCTTTTTTGACACTTATTTAAAGCTTAACTGATGTTTCATAGTGCCATCCTTCTTGAATGGCAGCCGTTGATTTAAAGACTCTAAATTAATAAATGCAATTTATAGATACTAAGAATATAAATGTCTTATAAGAATATAAATGGCCACAAATAAAGCTATTGCTAGTTATAGATTATTTTAGTTTACATATTTTATTATATTAATCAAATTGGACCAGATATTGTCCAATATCACCAATATCAATTATGGACATATCCGATATGTCCAATATCAATTAGGATTGGACCTAATATCACATTTTTATATCATATTGGATGAGTTCTTTCTTGTTCACTTTTTCCAAAGAATGTGACTGTTATTCTGTTTTGCATGCTATAAATAACTCAATAAATTTCCAGATTAAATTTTTCATCAGTTGTCAAAAAGAAAGAAAGTGGTATAAATTAACTAACAATTACTGGGCAGAACTTCAAGTGGTAATTGTTCATATACTTTACTCTTTTATGTATTCTCAACCTGCAAATATTATTCTTTGTCCTTATGTCTTCAGATGGAATCTGGTTTTGAACTCACACATTTAATTCCATATTTAACAACTCCCTATATTAGGATTTTATTATTTTTAAACTACTGTACATAGATAAATGCCGCGTGCCATAGGGAAGAAAGGAAGACGTCCCAGCCGATGGTAGGGTGAAGGCTAGAACTGATTTATTAAGGGAACATGGGAATTATATAGGTTTCAGGGAGAAGCTTGGAAAGTGGGAGGAGTTTGGGGGCGGAAGGCAGCAAGTAGGGGAAGGGCTAATAGGGAAGGAGGGGAATACAGATGGGGCGTGGCCAGCTTCACATGACGACGCTTCACAAGCCAGCCAATAAAAAAAAGGGAATACACAACCAATGGGAAACTGGTAACCAGGTAACCACCACCAATCAGAATACAGCATACAAATACAAGGGGGAATAACTATCTATCTAATACAATAAAGCACTATCTATGCTACAAAATATCTTTTGAAACATGAGCTTATGAGTTCTGAGGTAGCTGTCAGTTTCTGGTGTTGTTCACTTGCTTGAAACTGTTCATCCTGGTTGTTTTGGCAGCTTTTGAGAGTGTTCTCCGACAGATAAATTCTACATTCTCCACTTGTTTGAATAGTCAGTGTAGAGACATAATTAAAATTTCTTGAAGAAAAAATCTGAATGAGAAAGAATGGATCTGTATACAACTGGACACTCTCTGAAATGGAGAAAAGAAACCAGATTGGAAATACATTATGTTTCTCTGTGTTCCTTTTTTACCTACTTTATCTATATTATGTGGTAAGGCACGGTCCACATATCTCCTTTTATGACTTCAATTCTTCTTTTAATAGTTAGAGTTTAGCCTATCAAAAGTGCCAGAAGACACTATCAAGAACAGGGATGTATATTAATGACATGATTATATAGCAGCCCAGATATTTTATTTTGATTAAGTATCACACTCCCTATAAAATACAATTGTGGTCCTGTTGAAATTAATGATTTTCTCATTAACCTCTAATTGTGAAGGATATTATACATTTTGTTTGCACATAGCATCTGCACAGGTGAATAGTCCTCTGTAGACTGTGCTTCAAATGAAATAAACAGTCATCAGTTTCAGCAATGTTACATTCTCCTAGAAATGTTCAACAGACTTAATTGCATTTGCTTCAAGATTTTTAATCCCAAATTGATATGATTTTGAATCAATGAGGCCATAATCAAAGCTATTATTAGAATGTGAAATTGATGGTAAATATAAACAGAAGTCTAAAGACTTATTCCCTCAATAGTTCATCTAAGGGTTACTTGTGAGTAGAGGTTTTGATAATTTTTCTGAAATCATTAATGCTCGTGTGTGTGTGTGTATTAGAATCTCAATAATATTTAGTTTCAAAACAGCAAAGAAGCTGGACAAGAGTTAACAGAGCACAAATAACAAGACTATAGATCTAGAATCACACACAATCATATTCCTCAAAATCACAGCCTTGTAAAATAATGTAAGACAATTTAAAATAAAACATGAATGGGCAGTATTTGGGAGAAATCTACAAAAAGGATGGTGAGGGGTGCATATGTAGTGTGTAGCCTCAGAACCTTTTTTCCCATTTTACCACCTGTAATCCCTTCCAAGGGACTACTTTTTGCATTCAATAGCTCCAGACCTCTGTGTGATAGCAATATGATTTCCTTCAGCATATCCCTATTGTTTTGAGTATGGTTATTCTGAAGGGAAGGCACATATTAGGGTTGAAGCAGAACATAGGAAGTGGAGTGGCTGATGTATCAGCAAGAGGCCCACTATATGCTGATTGCGACCTTCAGGCAGAAACCTACTCAGGTTATTGCGCATTTGTTTAGCTGTTGCAAGTATTCAAAAGAGTACTCAATTTATCTGATAAGAAACACAGGATACTTTGTTTCAAAGGGATGCTATCCTCTTTGCCTGAAATATATCTTTCTGTTCTTGAGTATAGAAGTCAAGGAAACACTAAATATCAAGGAGCAAGAATACAAATCAGAAGTGTTTCAGATAAGAGGTAAGTGGTTACAAAGACAGAGATAAAGAAATTTCTATATTTTGGAGAAATTATAAACAGAGGAGGTGATCCTGAAAGATTTAACTGCAGTTAACCTCTTGAAGGTTTGTCCTCATTTCACTATGGCAGGAGGTTGGAACTAAACAAACTTTAAGATCTCTTTCCAATCCAAATCATTCTATGATCCTAAAAATGGTCACAACCTGTAATAGGGTAATTCCAACTGTGTATGAAGAAAAAATATTTTCATGATGCTGTTTAAGCTGAAGAACAGAGATGCTGTGGAATCTTAATTTGTAAAGATTGTGATGTCTGAGATTTCAAAGCTAGCCTGCACTGAGCAGGTTGTCATACTTTATGACCCAGAAGTTCCTTCCAACCAAGTTTTTTTGAGGATACTGTGATTTTTTCCCCTAGATCTGGAACACAATTTTGTCTTAACTGTGCTGATTTAAAGGTGAACTAGTGGGAGAAATGAGTCCGACTCAAGAGAAATTGCAATAAAGACAATGATACAGGGAAAAATTGGTTTTAACCCACACCCCACACCTGTCCCTCCAAGCCACAGTACCCTGGGGCTGCTGTGTGCTACAGGGCCCTCCTGAGTGCAAACTAAAAGGAAAGAAAAACTGGTTGATAAGGATGATGGTTGCAGTCCTGTTGAGGTTCTGGTCCTCCTCTGGATCCAATGAGTGGTACCCCAAATTCCAAAATCCCAAGATTATATATGCTCAGGTTCAGGCGTGAATACCCAGTACCTGCCCCAGGGTGAAGAGTTTCACAATGGGTGATTTAACTCTGTGAGTTATATTTGGAATCTTTAATGGTCTAGGCCATTACAACTGTCTACTGTGCCAGTATCTAATGGCCCATTAGCAGCCATGACCCCTCAGCTGGGTATGAAGGTGTTAATGCCTCCCTGGAGGGGAGTTATCACAGATGACTCATTGGTGTGAAGACAGAAACACTCCTATGCCTCTCAGGGTTCTTTAACACCCAGCTGGTAGCTTTAGCGCCCAGGTGTGCCCTGGGCAGCTGCTGCAAATGATCTAACAGTTCATCAGAAATTCCACAAAATACACAGTTTTGGTTATACCCACACAGTGGCAAACTGGTCCCAACCACTGTAACTAGGACACTTCAGTCTGAAATTTTAGGTTTAACTGAAGTTGTCAAGATTTCTAGAAGATTCCTGAATCATTTTTCATGGCTGATGATACACAGATCATTCTGTAAGTAATTATCTGCTCTAGCCTAATTTTTAAAATGTGAAAGGTAGTGAATATATGAGACCTACCAGTGACCACTACTATCATGGGGAAAGAAAAAAGGTGTAGTAGTAATCAGTAGATTGTTCATTTCCTTACAAGGGAAATTAAAAATTAAAGCCCAGGAGAAGACATTAGTGTGCTTGTATTCACTACATAAAAAAATCATGTGCAAAACATACCCAAGTTAAGGAGCTAGAGGAGCCAAATGCCTAAATTAGATATCTAAAATGAGACAAAATTAATCCAAATCTTCATTTCCAAATGGAAGATCATATGAAAAGACAGTCATGAATGAGATAAAATAATTATTTGTGTGTAAACAAATTTATTCTTTTCTGAGGAACAGTTGCCAGTTAATTAGACATTGTGGATTCTTTATATACATTAAGGAATTATTCATTTGGGGAAAGGTTTCATAGTAAGGGGCAGACATTCACACTCTCAGATGATGTAACTCAGTCTTTTTTTATTTCTTCTTTCTAGATACACCACTGTATTCCATGAGAAAAATCTAGTGAACAGACACCAAATGCATAGCTTCATGGTTAGAATATCATGCATTTGTATTAAAGTTTTAAATATTATAGTAAATTAAATTTAATTCTGCCAGTGAAACCAGTTCTACAGGTCTTCAACTTTAAGTACAAGAACTAGATTTTGTTTCCTATTGGTGTTATATCATTCTCCAATTCTTTGCAAGTACAACAACAAAAAATGGTAGCCTGAAGCTATTCCACAACAAACTGTGATCCTGTCAGATCTTATCAGCTCAGAAAAGTTGTTCCTGGTCTGTAGCTCTGGAGACTGCAGCAGGGAAAAATGGGTTTAAGGGACTACCTTTTGAGTTTCAGTCTGTTACTGCTACAGCAAATGGTTTCAATCCTGATTCCATATTTTCCTTCTGATTTTTTTTCTGATTTTAGTTGTCTGTCCCTTACCTTTCCTGAGTCTAAAACACTGACATGTTTAGCTTTCTCTGTGTGTAAAAAAGCATGAATATGAGAGTCATACTCTGCTTTGCTGGTACATATAGGGAATATGTCAGCTTTATATGGTTCTATAGCTGCATGCTATTCCCATGCAAATAATTTAGCAGAATGTCCTTTTCCAATCTTTAAGAAAGAACTTTTGGGCCAAAATGATGGACATAAAACCAAAAAGAAGACTAGATGAGGGCAAATTGTATGTAGAGAAGGAACATGGAAAAAGTCAAAAAGGAAAATATATAAAGAAATGTATCAATATCCTGAGATCTAGTTTATGAATTTATAAAGGGGGGGGGGGGTTAAAACTCTTCCCTGTGAATTACTAGATTCATTTTACACATGGTTTACTGGCAATGATTAATACAGTAGGGCATGCTGGGAATTGAAAGGGAAAGAATGAAGGAACTTTACACATGATTAATAATGCAGGATAGAAGAAAAGGAAAGAAAACAGGATAGGAAAGAAAAGGAAAGAAAATGGATAGAAAGAAAAATGAGAAAATAGAAGTGATAAAATAAATAAGTAAAGAAAATGAATGAAAAAACAAAATAAAGAAGAAAATATTTGAAAAAAAATAAGTAAGACATGAAACAGGGTCTTGTAACCATAATGTTAGCTAAGACACAATACTTAACTAAGATACTTAGCTCATGTGTAACCACCTACAAACTAACATCTAAACTCAAATATCTCAACCTTAAAGTGAATGTCAGGTGAATTGCTTAAAAACATCAATAATATTAATATGGTTTTTTTTTTGTAGGTGGTGTCTTTAGAGTTTATCTGCTTCCAAGGATTTCCTTATTTTTGGTGTTCTTCATGACTCCTATATCTTCCATAAAAATAAAAAACCCACTTAATAATCAGACTAAAGATACATGTAGTGCACCTCTTGCCTTTGGTAATGCCCAGAAGCAGGAATTAAAGACCAGCATCAAAACTCTTGATATGGAAGTATTTGTTGAATTCCAAAATATGTTCACCATTATACAAAATAGAAGAATACCTGCGTTTTGTTCCTGTTCTCATTCTCTGTTGCGAGGAGCTGTGATGTCCTGGGATGTCAGCTGGGGCATCTAAACACTTGACTCTGTTTCCTCAGCATCATCCTTTATTAACTTGCATTATTCTGATGCAACGTGTATCCTGTGAAAAGCATGTGGGGGCAGAAGCAATCTTTCTGATAGGGCTGGTTCTCTTCAATAATGAAGTCTAAAATCTTGTCTGACCTTGACTCTATGGAAGATGTTTAGAATTCATCTGTGTGAGGATGAGACATAACACACCTAGTTTCAGAATTCGTATAAGTCAATGTTCAGTTTATTAGCTCATTTACTAACTGAGTCCTGAAAAAAAAAATTCTTACTCAGATCCATTGTAGCAAAGAATAAGAATAAAGGCAGAAAAAGAGAGAGAGAGTGCACTCTCTATATGCTTCTTCACAATATAGGGAGCTCAATAAAGTACAGAATATATATCCCTTAGTAAAAATGTGCTTTCTGTAAGTAAGTACATATTTTTAAAAACCAAATAACATTTCAGGGAAATCTAAGCTATTCATTGAAGTCTCTAAATCCCAGAAAAATAAACATAATATATGAAAAAAATATAGATATTTTTGTCCAGGATATTCAAGAAGCAGTACTGTGAGGACTGTTCTAGTCCTGTGTATGCTATAAGCCATAATCCATAGTAACGTTTGAGAATGGCTTCCCAGAGAAAAGGGGAGAGTATATCATAGTCTGTTCTCTCTGAGGCACACAATGCAGTTTTGTTTTTTAATACAGTACTGTTCTTTTTGGATATATTTGTCGATAGACCTCACTGATTTCTGTTGAAATTTCTATCAAATAGCGCCTTGGTAGGTTTATAAGGTGAAGCATGAGAGATACTGTTGTTATTATTTCATGACCTGGAAGACCTTTCCCAGATTTAGAAAGTAATCCTAAGCAATCAGAGCGCAGTCTTCACTCTGATGTATATAAGCCCTTAGAAATGTTGTAGAGGTATCCTTGCAATTCATATAAGGATGTGTCATTATTGTCAGCATATCTAATTGAAGGGTGCTGCTCAATACTTTGAGACTTTTTTGTTGCTTCTACTATTTGGCACATATATATCAAATTTTAATACCTGCCAAGAAGAAGTGCTTTCCTTTGTGAAAGAAAAACGTATCATCATTCCTTTAAGAGTTTGTCTCTGTGATTATGTCCTTAGTACAGCCATCATGAGGAATGAGGAAGAGGAATATATCTTTCATTCTGTGAAAGTCCTTTGGTTTATTGCAACTACCTTCAAGTGTTACAATATTGATTATTTAAATATCTGTTGGTGCTTTGAGTATTTTCCTGCTGACTGACAGATTCCATTACTTTATCTGCTGAGGAATTCAAATTTGTTAAAGTTACAAAAAAAACAGTGCTGTGTATGAATAATCAATCTCCCTACATTGTTAGCACTGAGGTGTTATGGAGACAGCTGGCATTTCCTTGACATACTGTACGATGTCCCCAAAATCTCTCATCTTTCCAGACTTGACAGAAAGAAAATTAATAGCTCAGACAGTGATTTGTCATTTTGAGGATTATCCAGGCAGCCCAGTAATACTGAAAGTACTAAATGTGCTGTTCACCATAGTAATTTGTGCACGGATTCCGCAGTGACATAAGGACCAAAGTGGAATTTGGTGGGTTGCACAGGGAGGTTAATTGGTCTCTTTAAGTAGTGGGCACTTGAGCTTCAGCACCTCCTGCTCGGGCTCGTGCTGCCTTAAGATGGCAGCAGAGTACTTTGGCTGTGGCAGAGACCCTGCGAGCTGGGCTTGACAGTCCGACTGAGGAGGGGAGAGTGGTTTGTATGTAACTTCTGTAACACGGTATGAAATTAAACAGGCATAAGAAATTTTAAATCCTAATTTTGTTTTTCATCCAACACTATCCTTGTATTTCTTAGAGGGAAATAACTTCTGCTAAGGTATGACAACCTATTTAAAAGTGAAATATCTGATGTGATAGAAAGAATGATATTGCAGGAAGGAATTATAAATCACAACTTCCAAAGCTACCTTGCATTTCCTTTCCAATCTTCATTTGGTGTTTCAGTTTTAGTAGATACTCAAGGCTTAATGCTAGCCTTAGTGCATTGAACACTTGATTTTATATTAGGGTTGTGGAATTTCAGTCAAATTAATGTAGGAGACCTATACCTGTTCTTAGACATTAATTAAAGAAAATCAGAACTTCAGCTTGGGAAAAATTTATTAAAATCATTATAAACAGAGTGAGAAAACTAACTGCATTCTCCACATTTCAACCAAAAGCTAGTCATATGTTTGTCAGGTGTGCAAACACAGTCTGACTGCCTACCCAGTAATAAACACAAAATGTGTGTGGGTCTCTTATATTTCCCACTCTGTTATGTTCTTCAGGGAGAGAAATCTTGTGGTCCCAGTCCTATCTCTCCATCACAGACCCAACAGGTGGTCACATGTAAGTGCTGTATGGCTGCATTTCTGCTTATTTCATGAAGCCATCGGTGAACTAACACAAATCTGATGGCTACTCCCAGAGGGATGGAGAGTTATTCCCTGCTTTAAGTTGTTCAGTAAGCCACAGTAGGTCCCAGTATATAATTCTAAAACAGGGACTGCAGCTATATTTTATCTCTGTAAAACTGGAAGCTTGATGGGTCTCTGTCTGCCATCTACCATTAAAAACGGGGCTCCATATATTAATTTCTTCAGATTTGACTGTCTAACAAGTGGAAAAGCAGATGTAAAACCTGGTCTTTGTTTTAACCTCAAACCTTTTGAGGGTGGGTGAAAACACCTATTATTATCCCTTTTAAGTTATTTTCTTTGTTAACTTAATCCATGTCATTCATATAATTTGTATCAAGTCTGAATAATTAAATCAGTCTTAGTTTAATATTTCAATCAGTAATTTACATCCTAGGGATTCAGTCTGCCATTCTTATATAATGAAAAACACAAACAACAGAATTACAAGAATATGAACCAGAACATTTTTTTTAATGTATCATTCAGTTGACATAGGCAGAAGAACCAGTCTTGTGCTTAAACTGTAATTTATAGCACTGATATTTATATAGCTATTTCTAATAGTTCTATAGAACTGCGCCAAGTCTGTGTTTTGTAATCAGTGAAATCCTTATTGTTTCCCTCTCTCCCATACACACCCTAGCAGTTCAGTCTTTGAAAAAATACTTTAGAAAACAGTATGCTTCTCATTTCTTCCTTTACATTCATGTCAAATGGATATCTGTTTGTGCAGCCAGTATGCACAAATACATTTTCCTGTAAATATGTACTCCTGATTTGAATAAACAGCTGTTTCAGCCCCTCTTCAACACTGAGTGTTGAGCACTAACATCTTGTCCTACTTAGTAGTTATAAAGATAAGGATGTAGAGAAAAGCCTACAGCTAACATGGTTCATGCAAAATCTAAGATTACACTTGGCAGATCTGCTGCCCAGGATGGGATGGTGACATAAAGGATCACTCTTCTGTTACTACTTTTGTCATCCATTGCAACTCAAACCAAAATACAGGGATGCTCAAAATATTTTTTTCTGGAAATGTTTCATTTTGTACAACTTAATTAATCAGAAGACTGCTAATCATTAGTGAAACTACAGGCTATTGTTGATATTCAGGCACTCAGCTGAGTGATACCTTAGTTAGAAGTTTAGTCCTGACTGCAACTCTTTTTTAAGGCACCTATTCAAAGTGAATGACCATCAACGATTATTCTTAAAAAAAACCCACAATGTCATAGGCATTTTAATTAGAAATGGGAGATATTAACTCAAACTCATCTGAGTAAGAGGGGATCCCAGTCCAGGATTTTAACCTTGGAAAAACAAGGATTACAAAACACAAGATAGATGGCAAACAGGTCTATGAATCTACTTCTTTCTTTTCTTTCAGGAATTCTCCAATAAAACATAATGAAGCTGATGTTTGTATTAAGCCATAAGAGCAACACCATCATCAGTTCTTTTTAGAAATGGATTTCTTCTCCTACACCCAAAATGTACCCTGTACTTCTGGAACAGGAAGTAGTCACTGACATCGCACATATAAATCAGCAATGCAAAATCAACATGAAGTTATGTTGATTTACCAGATTTTCATTATATTAGTGTACAGATTCTTAATTTGCAGTAACTATGTCAAGCTACTAGAATCCATCAGCATTTACCTGTAGGGTAGTTTGGGAATCCAAAAATAATATTATAAATATCAAAATGTCTTATTTTGGGCTAATTTTCACAGTTCTATTTTAAATTTTACTATAAAAATAGTATATTAGGTGTTTTGTAATAAGGAAATTTTAAACTGAATCTTTATTTCTTCATATAAATATTTGATAGCCTTAAATGAGTTTGGTTAGTCTCCTGAGTTAGACCCTGACTGTGTTTCTGAAATTCATTATGCTAAAGTACCTGCTGTAAAACCAATACTTTTTTTGTATGGATGAAATGATAGAAGCCACAACTAAGCTTCCCAACCTGCCAGCATATATGAAGGACGTTAAAAATGTCTGCATGAAAATGTGAACCAAAGAATGCTATATCAAGCTTTTAAAAATGCCTTAAATATTGCGAAATAAATATGTAGTAGGAATAGAAATTGCATTTATGGTTGATGAGACTACTGTATCCAATTTGATATTTGAATATGATTTTTCAAGGGATTGATTTAAATTAGGTAAAGCAAGAATACTCGGCAAAAATGCTAAAACATGAATGAAATTGCGGGTACTTTCGGACACTCTGATATTTTGGCATTACAGTGCTGCATCTAAATTACAAATGAGCTCAACGGCAGGGTACCAGACCAAAGACTGCATGTAATTTATGTGGGTTAAGAAATACATCTTAAATACAGAACTAAGGATTTATTGTTAGATTAATTAAAGTATTATCAATCTAGTGAAGGAGATATTATTAAGTCAGTCACAATTAATTACTATAACAGCTTATAGTGACAGAGTTGAAACTGATAAAGACAAACATTCTAGTATGAACCCTTGTTGTTACCCAGGATGCTAAAAGGTTGAAGGCACTAGTCTTCCTCAGGAAGAAGTTATGCAAGTATGGTGAGTTGTCAACATTTTGATTCATTTGGCAGTAAACATCTCTTATTGATGGAGGATCTCTTCCTTCTTGTCCTTCAGTGTACTTAAAATTATGTTTATGTTTGCTGAGAGTCTACTTCATCTTTATTCACTGATTCCTACTTGTATGCACTATTGCGTTTTACTCTACATGGGATGTTTTACATACACTGCATATTTATTCTTTGCATCTTTGCTTACCTCAAAACCATTTTTTTTCCCAGTTCACAAGTCTGCATGCCTTTAGAGAATAGTAACTAAACATGTGAGACACATTGACTGACCAGGATCACATTTTCAAGGCTTACACCATGACCTTTATTCATACTCTCAGGGTCTCTGTTTCAAGTTCTTGATTTTCTTCAACAGCCTTCAAGCTGTGGTTTCCTGATAACAACTAGTACTTTGTTAGCACAAACTAACCAGAGGAGCAGCCTCTCTGGAGTGACACTGATCAGTCTACAGAAAAAACATAAGTCATTGCCACACATAGAGTAAGCAACACATCCTCTCTTGCATGTTCATTGTTAGTGAAATGACTGTTTTCATTCTGTTTTACTCTGCTGTACGACAAGCTAATACACTATCAGCAAGCTAATGGAAACAGGATGAATTAACAGTAACTGATGAAGTTTGCATCTTTACATGTACTCTGTGAAGTAAAATCTGTTCCATCTATGTACTTTGGGGAGATATAAATAGGTGTCACATCATCACAGATGGGTATGCTGCTTAACCATTGTGGCGGACCTAGAACCTATGGCTATAACCATACAAATATCTACCACAAACAGCCACCTTGAGAACCTCTCTCAGGATAAGGCATTTTATTTTGAATATCTTAATATTTTTATGAGAAATGATAAAATGATGAAGTGATCACAGATTTTTTTAAAAAAAAAAGTTGCTGTTGTTGTTTATAGAGTGAACAAAATTTACCAACCAATCTTGTATCATTCTTGTTTCAGCTTGGAAGAAAATACCAGTTCGTGGCATATTTTATAAAGGAGGTTCTATATTTGTAGTTCTAAATTCCTAAGTATCTGATAGTTCTCTTTAAGAATCCTATTTTAAATTTACTGGTTTTCTTTCCTTTAAAGCTAACTTGCAACTCTTAGTGCCCCCTATGGGAGCTTCACAGAATAAGAAAGACTGTGGGATGAAATATTGTAATGGCACAACAAAAGGGCAGAGTTAAAAATGAAACAATCTGCTATAAGGAACAGAGAGCTGGAAATCTGAAAAACTCACAGACAGATTCTCCTCCTGGTGCTATGGTTGCTACCTGTTACTTAGCTTTGGTCAAATAATTTCCATTTTTTGCCACTTTGCCCATCTATATTAGAACAAATGTCCCTGATAGGATGATAATTCCTGACTACTTTGATACACAAATAATACTATTGTCTAGTAGGTGTTATATAAATTTTCAGTCATATACATATGTTCAAATATCATAATACATGCTCCATAATTGATTTCGAAAGGTTAGTTGTTGATAGCTATATTTTTTAAAATGTCAAATAACTGCCCTGAAGACTTTTTTTTTTTTTTTTGGTGACAGTCATAGCAAGAATAAAATGTTCTGCACAATCTGTTGTCTTTCTGAAAGTATAAGTGGAAAACAATTAGCTGAAGATAGTACATTTATTCTCTTCTTTTTTTTTTTTGATTAATACAAACCCCAAAATTCTAGAAACAGTTAAATGGAATCTTATAAGGAGGGATCTGAACAAAGTAAAATAATTTTTACGATTGAGATGAAGTATGCCAACTGTTTTACATCACGGTATTTTATAATTGATTTATGATTACTGAAAAGAGAAGCTTATGAAGACATCTTCAAAGGACTTTTTAATCCAGTTGTTCTAATAGAATCTGCTTAAACAATTAATAATGCATATAGCACTTTACTATGTTGTCATTTTTCTTTCCTAGTTAATGGATATTGCTTTCAATTTTGCATTCAATTACTCTGATTAATTAAGCTTTTTTGTCCCCTATTTGTATTATCAGAATAAATGTTACAGAAGTTTCACTTTGGGGTAATTAAACATCATTTTTATAAGGAAAACTAATTTTTGTTTGCTTGTTTATCTTTATGAATATCCTTCTAATCCTGCTGGTACTTTTTGCTCATGGAGAAAGCCAAGAGGGAGATATAGTCATGCAAATATTTCACTATTTACCTCATTTTTTTTTTCTCTGCACATGAACTAGAAAAGGAAGGAATTAGAGGATGAGGGCAGGGATGCAAGTTTGGATCTTCCAGGTAATAACAGTCTTATGATCCTGGTTTGCTTTCTCTTTTTCTCGTTATAAAGCCCAAATCAGACATGTCTCACTATGTTCCCTTTGCAGGTAGTTTTCACTTTGAAGGTCCAGTTATCTACATCCTTAACTGAATGATGTTCAACTCTAATAGCACATATATAACGGACTATTAAGACATCTCTAGATGCCCAGATCTTAGTGGAAGATCTGAGTGGAAGATCATAGAATTTAATTTCCATATAAGTTACATTTAGAAGAGCCAGAATGGATCATACATATCAGGAAAAAAAAAAAACAAAAAACCCCTGATAAATACCCAAAGTATTACGGACCAAATTCCCACAAGATTTCCTCACTTACTGTTTAAATATAGTGTTTAATGCCACTAAAAGAACCTCAGTAGGGGACATGGTGGCTGATTTTGTAAGAGACAGCTTACTTTTGGCATTACACTAGCCACATATATTTGTAATTTGGCTTCTCTGTAGGTAGATTAACCAATGTGCCATAGATGTAGCTCTTTATCTTGAAATTTCCAGAGTTCAGAGGCTTTCATAGAAGAAGAAAATGGAGTATGATTACAAACTCCTAATTATATAGGAAATGAGGTTGATAAAAAAGCCCCAAAAACCCAGTGCTGCTCTCAGAACAAGGCTGAAGGGAGATGCTGAATTTTTAAAATACATTTTCTAAAATGTTCTGGGTCAGTAACGAGGAGGGAAACCATTAGAGACCACACCAAGGTGGCTAGTTGGCTAACCCACTTGACCCCTAAACATATTTCCTAACCTAGATGAACCCTTGGAAGCTGGTACTGTTGAACTGAGAACTCTTACATTGAAGACCTTTGGGAAACAGTCTCCTTCAGTGAAGTTTTCTAAACATGGAGATAAATTATGGGGGCAATAACTTCCTATTTAATGTTATCTTTCTGTTTTGCTACCTTATGTCTTACAATGCTTCACCAAGAAGGAAAGAAACATAGTTTTCTATCCAACAAATTTCTCTAGGATTTTATGTCATTAACTTATTCTGTAATTTTTTAACCAAAGTTAAAGTACTTACAGGTTTTGTCTTTTCTGTTCATGCATTGCACTGAAATTGAGGTTCTTCTATACAATTTCACTGAAATTGGCCAATAGATGTGCAGATCTATTGTTCACAAGAAGGCAAGGTGCAAACAATTTGTATGTTGGATTCTCAGAATATATAGTGTGTAATAATTTTAGAATTTCCTTACAGCTGATGTTTGAAAAAGATATTATTTCTGGATCTTTCTGTGATTCCTAATGCTTTCTCTATCAGCAACAACCATCTGCTTGACAGCAATGAAACAATCCCCTCTTCCTAGGGAGGTGAAAATTGAAAGCTTTACTATACACTGTTCATGGTCACCTCTTACCTACACTTTAAATTACTTTCATGAGTTAAGGCTATCTCCTGAACGTGCTTGTGGCAGCATCAAGGTCTTTTCTTTAAGTTACTTATAATAATCTTCCATGAAACTACAGAAACTTTGTGTACAAAGCTTCATTTTAAATCTTAATTTTTCAATTTATAAATAAATCCAAATAACATCATGTTTATCTTCTTTTGTTATGGCAGGCACTCTGACAATGGAAATAATTGTTGACTCAAAGACAGACCCTGCAGCAAGAAAAAATCATTGTCAGACTCTAAAAATTTGCAAATCAATTCCAAATCCTTTGCATGGCCAATATCAGAAGATCTCATATACTATGACAACATAGAATCCTTCAGTAATGTAATAACTGATCATAGTTTTTCTTCACAGATATATAATCATCTGTGGAATTAGTGGTTGAATGGATTTTATGAATGTAACATCACGTTATCTAAGCATATAAAAAGATAACCAACACAATATTTGTGAAAATAACCAATATCAAACTTCTATATATTATTTAAATATAAAATTGAGAAGTGGAATTGAATATCAAATATTCAATGTAAATGAAGTTTACATTTTGATATAATTCTAAAGTATTTTTTTCCTATGTAGCAGATTGACCTAAACCCAGTTGCTCATTCACTTTCCCAGAGGGTTGACAGAGAGAATCAGAAAAGCAAAAATGTGAGAAATTAATGAGTAAAAAAAAAGACAGTTTAATACCTGGGAAAAAAAACTGAAACACATTCATTACTCCCACAAGCAGATCAATGCCCAGACTACTTTGGAACATCCCTCCCTTTGTAACATGCCTTTTGTTTACTGAGCATGGTTTTATAGTATAGAAAATCTCTTCTATTAATTTGTGCCATTTGCCCTGGCTGTGTCCCCTTCTAAGATTTTGACCTCTCCCGGAAGGATGACTCTAAGGAATGGAGGGGCAACTGGGAGAATTTTTCTAAAATGTCACTACTAGAAACATCACTGAAGACAGAGTCTGGATTTTAAATTGGGAGTAAATTTTGAATAGTGTGTTTGAATACATTGATTATAGAAGGTACATTCATGTTTTTGTTGTGTTTTTTTTTT